>JBAMJV010001623.1:0-33084 GCA_037951105.1 Echinarachnius parma | reverse complement strand
CTTTTCAGTATTTCTTTTCAAAAGTAAGTAATTTCTTTGACATTTGGTTGTAGTAACCGTGGCGCAGATCAGTAGTAATTTCCATACTGTTAGTGTTATTTCATGAACCTATTAATATCTATTCCTACATCTTTGATAGTCTTTTACTTTAAAGGGATAGTACAGTTTCCGTTTAGAGGGCACTTCAAGAAAAAATAGATTTTTTCCCCCTATAATTTTTGTGTAAATTCATTGTGAAACTACATTATCTTTATTTCAAGCACTATGTGCAGTGTAACATCTCCCTGCTGGAGAGATATGACAACATTTGATATTGTTTGACATCTTCTTCATTTGATCCCAGGGAGACCATAGATAAGGATGAGAGTGTTCATGTAAATTTGTGATGATTACATGTCGCACTACATTATCTTTTTTTTCCCAAGTACTATTGTGGTTTCTTGTTGCGAGAGAGAAATTATACTAAATACGTTGATGCAGTGACCAGCTTCCCGTTCAGCTTGACAAAGACCAGCAGTAGCAGCCAGAGCATTGCTGTTCAGCTACATGTAGGGTTACAGAGCTCTCTAGGTATTCATCTCGAGTCTACAAATATTTTGTCATGAATATTCATAATAACTAGACCACAATGAATACAATGTCAAATATTTCATGTCGTTAGAAGTTTTCTTGATTTGATTCTGACAGGCCCATTGCTTTTGGTTCCGGTGTGGGATAACATGTAGGGATGGAGTTCATAAACTGTCACCATCAACTGTCAAGTATTATTGTGATATCTCCCTACTGGAGATAAATGATAATATTTCATTATATTGTTTGACACTATCTTGATTTGATTGCAGGGAGACCATGGCCCATTGCTTTTGGTTCCGGTGTGGGATAACATGTAGGGATGGAGTTCATAAACTGTCACCATCAACTGTCAAGTATTATTGTGATATCTCCCTACTGGAGATAAATGATAATATTTCATTATATTGTTTGACACTATCTTGATTTGATTGCAGGGAGACCATGGCCCATTGCGTTTGGTTCCGGTATCGGTCTAGGGATGGGGTACGCAAACTGTCAACAGGACTTCAGAGATCCCTTCAGACTCCATGGAAAAATTGTCAAGGTTAGATTGACATTGATGTTTAACGAAAGTGATCCATTAACCCGTTGCCTTTGAGATTCTGAATTCCCCATAGACTATGTACATAGCCCACTCGGTTCCGGTAGGCAAGGGGTTAACTTCAGAAGATTTGTTCAAAAGATTTGTTCAAAAGTGATAGTGAGATTTAATTTCAATAAATACTTATTCCATTGTAAACTTCTTCTGAATGATGTGTGATAGTTTCATAGAAAAAGAATACTGTTTACCCAGTAACAAAACTACAACAGTGGCAATTGATGTCAGATGTTATCACCTACTGCCCATGGATTTGAACATTCAAAATGCATTCCTGAAAAGCTTTTCATTCAATCATAAATGTCTTCATAACTAGGGAGAAATTTTATAAATCAAAACATTCTTCTTTTATCATACAATATATACCAAATAACAAGGTGCAAGAGAAATGTGATAGCTCCAAGTGATTTTTTGTTGAATTTTTCAAAGTAAATGGATCACTTTATCCTGTTCAGGACTGGTTCCCAAACTACTCGGTCTCTGCGTATGGAGAATGCAGACTAAAACAAAATCAAATATCTTAACCCGTTCCCTACGATTTTATGAAATCCCCATAGACTTTTTACACTTGACCAACTCGGTTCCCGTGGTCAAGGGGTTAATCGGGTTTGGCCATTCCTTTCCGTATTTGTAGATATTGCAGCTGTTGTATGCTTACTTCGTGATCATGATACACCCAGTATCTTTAGCCTTGGGCAATTAATGAAGACAGGGATATGGAAGAACTCTAAAGTGACAACTAATCCTTAGTGCTATTACCTGGGCAGTTTCTGTTTTTCGAGTTCCATATCTAATTTGAAAAAGTTACTGTTATAGGTATACAATGTAGTTATAGTTACAGTCACTCTGTTGTAAGGGGAATAATGTTGTACAGACATTCATGCATGACACACCAGTATTCAAGTATACATTTAAAATTATTATACTAAATATTTATGACTTCTCTATGGAACAGGCTTAAATACAACATTGTTCTACAAATTGTGTTTGTTTGTACAGAATGGTAACTATAAAGCTCTAAACTCTACAGAGTACAGAAAGGTAGTTTTGCCCTCATTTACATGTACTTGTCTTTCATTATTAATAATTATGTATCATGTCAATGGCAATGGCGGGCAAATTTTAGCGATACATGTACATATATTCTAATTCATGTTTCTTTTTCTCATTCCAATTCTAATCCAACAGATTCTGCCCGATGTAGTCCCTGCAACACCAGCTGCAGTAGAGGTTGCACCAGCCGCTGAGGCCAACTCATCGTAGCACCCAAGAATAGTCTCTAGCTCTTGCCCCAGGTCCGGTGGCTCAGGGCTAGTCGAAATTGATGTCGAGCCAGTAAAATTACGCATAATTCAAGTTTTGGTGGCCCAGTAAGGCAACAATGACAGAATGGACAAATCTTGTATTCTTGCATATCAATCAATCCTCATCCATAATTGCAATTCTTATTAGTTTTCTGAGAAAATTATGAAAAGTTGGGAGATTACAAATGTTCAAAACATAAATATTTGTCTTGGGCCTCCAAAACTTGGGACAAATTGAATTTTACAGGCTGGACTGGGCAAAAAATATCAAGTGTGGATGCCTGCCTGTCTGTCATAGCACCCAAGAATATTATATTCTTCATTGGTGTTGTTAACACTGATGGTGTCAGAGGTGCTGATTGCCATCACACTATGCATACAATTGTCTATTGAGCTGCAGTGTATATTTGGCATGGGAAGGGTGAAGATTGGATTTTATTGTATACTATAATTGATAGAGTTTTATTGAACCTTGCTAAAGAGCAATATTCATGAGTGCAGATGAATATTATGCAGTGTATTCACAAATTTGGTGCATTGTATTGGATGTTCTGAGTAAGACCTCTTTCACACTGCAGATTAATAGGAGCATTTTACTGCAAATCTGTTGCAGTATGGTTGAATAAGAATAGATCATAAATGGTCTTAATTCTGAAATGGACGAATCAGACAAATTACTAACATGATTACAATGGCTACACTTTAGTTAAGTTATATGCAATTGAGAAATCAAGTTTGTAGTGGTTTAACATCTACTGATCTAAGTATGAAGAATCTTTTGGCCGTCATTGTTTTGTGATATGTTTTCTAGGGTGGCATTTTTAGAAATTGATTAGTGACAATACTTGGAATGCTGAGATAATACATGTATTTCATTCAGATAAAAATGTTGGCATGAATCCCCGTGAACAATGCATATTGTGAATCTGGAGGGGGAGGTTTGAACGATACACACTCAATTGATATTTAATGTCGTTCAAAAAAATGTGATACAGCTTTATTCATCCATTTCAAATTATGACAAGAATTTTGAATAAGTCGGGTATCTTAAATTCATCATATTCATTCATGCTCAGAATTCTAAAATATTGTCGGAAATGATCCCATATTTATTTGTAGGGACACTTAATTATAGCCTAGGCATAACAAATTTATCCGTAAAAGTCTGCTTTGGTGTCTTCATACAATCTGAGGCTGTGGGCTGCATGTAATAATATTGCAAGATTGAGTCTACAATGTAGCTATTTGACAGATACGACTGTGTTTTTATTATCTGCTTTTCATGTTGAGTGGAAGCATTCTGATCTACGAAGGCATGCTTGTAAAGTGTGTCCGTTTATCTTGTAAATATACCTGCGTATTAACTCTAATAAATGGAAGAAAAAAGAAAGAAATTATTCAAATACTTTGACTTGACTGTGTCACTTCGTACTACATGTACTGTCTTCTATACTTGGGATCTACTGACCTTGTCAAAATCCGCAATACTATTAGTTACACCCTGCTTGTTCACGCAATACGGGATATATCTACGTTCTGGTTCCATATTCCATGAGGCCGGAGGCCGAATGGAATATGGAACCAGAACGTAGATATATCCCGTATTGCGTGAGAACAAGCAGGGTGTGACGGATTTATCTCTTTAAGTGTATACATTTTTTCAAACATCTCACATGGTCTCCAAGTAATATAAACTGTTCTGGAACCAGAACGTAGATATATCCCGTATTACCCGTTTGATCATTTTGACCAAGTAAATGAGGTAAATACGGGTTTGTCTCAAAGACAAATTGACCAATCAGATTACAGCAAAATGGCCCACTAAGAGATAAAGTGGAACCTCTTTATTACTAGCTCTGTTTTAACAAGCTACCTGATAAAGTGAGGTAATTTCACTGGTCCTGGTTTTTTGTTATTGTTTTTAAGCCCTGATACATCAAGATAACTTGTATAACGAGGTAAATTGAATGGACCACATGTGCTCATTATAATGAGGATTCACTGTACTTACTTAGAACTCTAGAAGTTCTCACATACCTGGTTGTATTCATACAAGCATGGAATAGGTTTTGGTTTTCCAAACGTATCTTTTGTTAAAAATGTATTTATGATTGAAGTGATCATGATTGAAGTGTTCAGATTTGACATTCTCCAGTGGATAATTTAAACTGTGTTGTAAGATTGTGTAATGATTAACAAATATCACTTTGTAATTTGGCTCATTTCTCAGTCAAATGACATTCATTTCAGACACCACTCAGTGGACATATCAGATATCAGAAATAGATATTGTATCAGCTCTTCAGTTTGTGCGCATGTCAACAAAGTTTATCTAGATCCAATTCAAGTTTGTATGTGAATGAATATGTGTGTGAACAACGTGGGTAGGTGTTGAATGTAATGAGTCAGTATTTGCACATCTGCCTGAGTATGTATGAAAATGGGGTTTTCACAGGATTCAAACCCGAGACCTGGATTGCCGAACCTGTGCTCTACCAACTGAGCTAGCAGAAGCCCTTGTGCTCATGTTCATCCCTGAAACCCTTTTCAATGTTTGTGATGGTCAGAAGGTATTATAAACCTGACCCAAATCTGATGGCTGGAATTCACAAAGGAGGTTTACATAAACCATGGTCTACATCTATGAGGTGCTGCTTGTACTGTAGACAAGTGAAATAATGCATGCTTATTTTTAATGATACCATCTGTGAAGACATACATTCATTTGGTGCCGTTAGCAGATGTGTATCATCAACATTGTTAACAAGTAAGGAGTGTGCATTCTTTCTCCATCAGTTAACAAATGGCACCTTATAGATGTAAACCACGGTTTACACAAACCTCCTTTGTGATTTCCAGCCGATGTGTTCATGTATGAGTGACATTAACAGGTCTGTGTATGATTTTATTTTCACAAAGTAAAACATTGAACCTTTTCTCTTCCATACCGACTGAAAACAAACATCACAAAACAACTAATGAATGCTTATCGTTTCTAATAAAAGTTTGTATTGATTTTTCTATTTATTGGTTATCAGGTATTAAAAAAAAAAATTTCACAAGTTGTGGGATGTAATGTCTACTTAGTACATAAAACATACAACGTTTATAACCTACATTACGCTATAAATAACCTAAGCACAAATCTTCATCACAAGACATGTTTGGTCAATTACACACCAAAAATACGATGGTTATAATATAATAGGCAACTAAAATCTACCATCTAAAGATCTGTACATATATAATGATGACAGATATAGTGTATTACTTTCTGTACATTGATCATAAAACTGCAAAACATGTCCTAGTTGATAGTTGCTACACACACATTCGGTAAAAAATACACGGCTATTGTACAGTTCAATAGTTTCGATTAAATAGTACAGTAGTTGTACAGTCACTAATGATTGTTCGTATTACTCAATCTATAAATAATCTAATCTAATTTCTCAAGAATTGTAAATGCATACTGTTCAACAGTGCTCTAAACTAATTGCTTATTTCTTAATATTCTATCCTAATTGCTTACAAAATTCTTTAAATTATATCATACTTGATTGACGTTGTAAATGATACAATCAAATTACTTATTACACATATATCAATAACTTACTCTAACTACTCGATCATTTGTATACTATATCCTAAAATGAATAATATGGGAAATAAATAATCTACAATTGTGGAAAATATCCCTGATATGAAATACCCATCACAACCAAGGTGGTATAGTAAAGCTTGCTGTTTATACAGAGTAGTTGATGATAACAGTTGGTTATTCATCTTTATTCATGAACACCATTCGATAACGAGGTAAAATAGTACCAGTAGATCCGAGTATCAGCAACGTTTGAATATCTTGGCTGAAGCGATAACTATTGGTGAATACATAATTGTATATTTACATGACATTGAGTAATGTAACTTATTTAATGGGTGAGGGTGAGGATCAATATTCCTTTCACTTGATTTCGTTATAATACTGGAAACGAACTCTACAAGCGTACTTCGCATGTTTAGATAATGAAGACATGCACATTATTTGTTTTGTTTCCGAGGGAAGGGAGGGGGGGGGGAGGTGTTCCTCCCGTATATTACTGGTCCAAACATATTGTACATTCAGTAATCAGTACGGGAATCGACAATATACAATGAGTCAATACAAATCATACACACCACTTTATATAATTGTATGTACACAGTAGAATTGGTGGGATGCGAGAGAGATCCCGGTTTATATTACCAGACAAGCACCGATAATGTGGTCCAACAATCGGTAGGGAATCGAAACTATATAAAGAAAGTCTATGAAAATAATAACAGATTGTATACAAAGTAAAATTGTCGGAATGGAAGAGCTCTCGGTTTATATTATTGGCGGACGAGTCCCCCATATTACGGGACCAACAATCAGCAAGGGAATTGACATTACGAAAATAAGTCTATACAAATAATTGAAATAAGTAAAATTGCTGGGGTGCGGGAGGTCCTGGGTTCAATGATTCCCGGACCAACCCCTAATGATACGGGTCCAATCAGCGCATGCATTCAACATTCTACAAGGGAATGAATCGACATTCTAAAATATAAGTATATACCACTTATAAAATGACTAAAAACAAAATAAAAACTGCCGGGATGCATGTGGGAGGTCCGGCGTTCGATTCCCGGACAAGCCCCCATATTACGAGTCCAATCACCTTATGCAAGGAATCCACATTCTGCAAGAGAATCGGCTCGTAAAACAATAAGTCCGTAATACATCAATGCCAATTTTACACAAATTATTGGAGATCACAGTCTACAAGTATTCATTTATTAATTTTAACAGGATTTCTCCTTTTGCTTATGTCTGTTAATGTTTTTGCCAAATTATTGGGAACGCGTGTCCCCATGCCCCCTAGCTACGCGACTAAATTAATACATTTCTATGAACACATTTCACACACACCAGTGAAATGCTTTATGTCTAGTATAAAATGGACTAAAAGAGGGCAATGCCCTATTCACATAGCTAACATAGCCTTAAACATGAACATACATATTATCAATAGATCATGATATGAAAAATATGATACATCATCCTACAAGTTACAAAAATATGATACATATACAAATGTTTTTACATAGGACCATACTTGCTCAGTAAATATTTGTGAAAATATTATTCGATTTTGCATAGCTTGCTGGAGCTTGCTTGCCCGACGTAGCACGAAGTCAAGAACTAGTCTGCACCTCATATCGACAACACACAACAGCAAGTGAATGTGGAGTGTGACGGTGAATCGTAAATGCAAAATGTGGCAAAAAACATCGTCGCAATCAAATTGGAAGAAAAAATCATCGATTGAAAATAAACATCACGTCTTACTTGAAAGTACAATAATTATATACATCAATCATATCAATATCATACAACATAATGTCTGAATTCTGAAACACATGAATAAGTTATATGAATACTACTTCCACAGTATATTGACATACATTGAGAAAATATATCTTGCGTAAATACGGTAGCACCACATACATAAGTACTTTGCATAAAATGAAGACATATAAGACTCAACTTAAAATGGAATGCCTTTTTGAATACCACTTAGTTGAACATTTAGCCGGAAGAAAAGTCAAACTGGCCAAGTTTTGTATTCATTCTAGAATCAAAATATAGTCATTCTTCTGTTGCTGAGTCGGTTGTTGTTCTTGCGGTCGCCGTTGTCGAAACTCAGTCTCTGGACTCGGAAACTTTCCTTGAGCGTCCCGAACGCGTCCATCTCGTAGACGATAGGCCTCGTGAAGACGCTGACCTTCCTGCGACGGTGGTGCGTCGTCTCGCTCACGGTGTGCGTGCGTCCACCCTTCGTCACGACGTCGCGGTTAGCGTGACCGTTGGTAACTGCTTCACGACCACGAACGGCGTCCCGACCGCTATTGACCGCGTCTCTACCGTTGGTACGTACGGGGTCCCGACCGCTATTGACCGCGTCTCTACCGTTGGTAATCGCGTCGCGACTGTTGTTCACCGCCCCTCGACCGTTATTGACCGTCTCGCGACCGCTGTTAACCCCTTCGCGACCACCGCGTCCCGCAATGCCAGCATTCCCACCCTTGGACAGTACCTCGCTGAACCGCTGTCGCAGCTGCTCAATCCTTTCCTTGATGACCGCAGCATTTTCACTTGCCTCATCTTCCTCCTCCTCCCTCTTCTTATCCATAACCTTATCTACAGTTTCGTCTTTGTCGTCGGCGTCCTCTTCGCTCGCACCGCTGCTCTCCGACGTCGATCCCGACTCTGGGGCCTCGCGAAGCATCTCCGCGTACTGCGAGCTCGTGGTGTGCATGAACGCCGTGATCTGGCTGTCGAGGACGGACGGACGTCGCGGGCGTAGCGGTCGGTAGACCTGGACAGGGAAAGGGAAAGAATATAATTATAGGATAGTGAGAGGCAATAGACACGTACATAGATGGAGGAACAAGGAAGAGGAAAATCATCATCATCATCATCATTATCATCATTATCATCAACTCATCATCGAGTATCTTCATCATCGTCATGGTCGTCAACATCATACTCATACTCTTCACTATCATAATCATCATCAGCAGCATCATCATCTTCATTACCCTCATCACATTCAGCACCCTCATCATCATCACCATTATCATCATCATCATCATCATCATCATCATCATTATCATCATCATCATTATCATCATCATCAACATCATCATTATCATCATCATCGATCAATGTCGTGGTCGTCAGCATCCTCATCATCATCGTCATCGTCATCATCACCACCACCACCACCACCACCACCACCACCACCACCACCACCACCACCATCTGTCCCAGAAACCCCTTTCAGTTATCGTACTAGTCTGAAGCTAAGTACATTAATATTATAAATGAACAAGACGGAAGAAAATGGGGTTTCTCCGGGATTCGATCTCGTGACCTCCGGATTGCTATACCGGTGCTCCACTGACTAAGCTATAAAAAGCCCTATAACATAATGCCAGTGTTCGTCCCTGAAACCCCTTAGTTTCCAATGCTCGTGATGGTCAGAAGCGAACATGAACCTGATACAAACCCCGAAACCCGAACAGAAGGATAAGAAATCAACTTAGGCATATGTCGAGGGATCACCGAAGTGATGCAGCATTTTATGGTATACATTATTTGTAACATATAGGTAAACTGACCAGAAATATGAATGTATAAATAAATTTAAAAAGTATTTTCCGGGATTCGAACCATATTTGCTTTGCTCTTTTTCATTTATATTATATTTTTGGTCAGTTTCCCTGTACCTGCTTGAAATAATTGTCCTTTTCACACACTCTCCTGGTGACACGAAACTTACTCTATCACGTTATCATTATGATGAATACATAATTTAATACCAACATTGTCAAAGATAATTTTTATAATAATCATCATTTTAGAGAAAATTAGCGAAAGGACCCTGCAGGAAGAAAAAAACATATTCCTATTGGTGCGTAGGACCCTTTGTACGTGAAGTTAATGCAATAAACCATTATTACATGAAATATGTTAGTGAAACATTTTAGTAACAATTAGGGTTTGGTTATGTTAAGGATCATGGTTGTAGTTGTTGGTTTTGGTAATGGGGTTACAAATCTTTGTTTGATGGTGAAAAGTCAACGTTGGAGCAAATGCCGCTGTGGCAGCTGTCAGCAGTGGAGTAGCGTGGTCGGACAGATTGGGGGGGGGGGGGGGGGAGGGGGTGGTTACTCATTATGTATTTTTTTTATTTTGCCACAAATTTTCCCCTTAGTTTTTGACCGTCAAAAATTCCACTGACTGTCACTTTCCCACCCTTTTCTTTTGATTTTTTACAAAAGTATTATAAGAACAATGTGTGTGTACGTTCTTTGTCGAGTTGGTTATGAATTTAGTTGTTTCAAAATAAAAACAAAATTTACCTTTAACTTGCAATTTCATCTACACTGGATCATTTATTACGTAACTTTTATGAAATAGGGCTTTCAATATGAACATAGCGGAGACTAACCAGAAATAAATAAATCTCCATACATGACAATATTTAATATATGGGCCTAATGTGCTATTAGAAGTACATACAGCAATAATTAAGTGAACAATCAATAATTATGTTGGCTATATTGAACATAAGATTAATAAATAAGTTATATTATTGAATACAAATATTTATTGCATAGTTTACATTTCGATTAATATTCTATTTCAATAATTTGCAGTGACGGTTTTCATATTGTTAATCTTCTTTCCCTGTGTTTGTGGGGTTTTTTACCGTCGAAAGAATGTGTACAACTTTGTTAAAAAGCATTTAATCATTGTATAATTGTTACGATTTGTAATACGTGTCCTAAAATAGCATGTTCATCGAAGACAGGTTTGCAAAATGTGATCAGCTGTCTTTTTGCTCCAATGTTTTTTTTAACAATAATATAAAGGATAGTTTTGAATATAATTATGCCAAAATGTCATCGCTTACTTATGGTACAATTGTCACTTACATTAATAATGTATTTTGTATACTGTTCTAATTATCTAGATTATCAACATGACATATTTGCCAAAATTGTACAGTGACATTGAATTGAATGCATTTAGAATACCAACGTGTGAGCTAAATCATAAGACTGAACTATATGAAAAAACCTCTTATTGCCTCACTGTATAATACTGAACTATATTTAAAAAAAATTCTTATTGCCTCACTGTTGTTGGAAAATAAAATCACTATTCCATCATTAGAACAACCTGAGGTTTTACTTATTTCAGATCATAATATTTCACAATGGTTTATATAATGCAACATTGAATACATCTGACAGAACTTTAAAATAATAGATAATATAATAAATTAAACATTATAAGACATACATAACCCAAATGTTTAAAAGATAACTTGATATAAATTGACCAAAATGATTGAATGCATAATGGCATGATAATTATTTTAATTCTTCTCAAGGCTTGGCATAACGAGCATGCATTATTTACGAGGACTGGTCATAGGTATTGTAAGTATGTGTGGCATGTTGAATGTTGTTTGTAACCATGGTAACTATCTGTTTCCAAGGTAAATGGAACTGGATATTCTTTCTTGGATATTCCTAATGGCCCGGTCAGATATCAACGGATAGCGGAAACGTATGTCAAACGAATAGACAATTTGCGAAATTAAATTATCCGGTGATGAAAGTCGTCTCCATTGCTTCATGTACAAAACATAGAACAACGTACATCACCGGACAAGGAACGGACAAGAAACGTATATAATGGATGAAAAATTTAGCTCTCCGTTTGACATACGTTTGCGCAATCCGTTGATATGTGACCGGGCTATGAAAGGGATTGTGCTAGTCCTCGCACAAGAGTTGTCATTTTACTATGCGGCCACATAATAAGTCGTCATCAATGATGAATAGAGGGTTAGTCAGATTAAGCTCGACACTACACACAGAAAACATAAAATATGTACATGTATAGGAACTGGAAGACGAACTGTGAAACAGACAAACGGGGTACAAAACAAAGGAGATACGGTCCAAGCCTTTGTCCAAGATTCGTCTTTTCACCTCGTCAGCCAGAACCTTAATGACCACGGCGTGGTTGATGTCGTCAACAACATAGGAACACACGTGGTATGACATGACACAACATTACATAAGGGGTATATTTATATTACAGGAAAACGGGAATACAGACACAGGGGGATACAAACGAATGGGGCCAAGGTTCAAGCCTCGGACGAGACACGCCTTCTTTTTACCTCGTCAGCCATGACCTTGATGACGCCCCACGCGTAGTTGATGTCGTCCTCCGTGGCGTACTGGTGGCAGACGGCGAACCTGATGACGTACTTGCCGTTGAGCGATGACGGGATCATGTGTAGTTTGCCGGAGTCATTGATGTTCTTCAACAACCGCTGCGTCAGTGAGTTCTCACCCTTCATCGACGAAGCAACCGGAGGAGGACATCAAGATGAAGAAGAGGAAAAGTAGGGACATGAGTTCGATAAATGAGTTCGAAAGACACAACAGCAACACGAAACAATAATAAAGACATTGACGAAGTCAACAAGAAAGTAAAACATCGGCGCAAGGTAGTAGAGCATTATTAGTTTTTACAAGCAAACAAGATCAAGCGTGGCATTTTGACTTTGAACTAACTAACTAACTAACTAACTAACTAACTAACTAACTAACTAACTAACTTACTTACTAATTAACTGACTAACCTACCTACCTATCTACCTAACTAATTAACTAATTAACTAATTAACTAAGTAACTAAGTAACTATGTAACTAAGTAACTACAGTAAAATGTTGCTTGTAAGTATCGGTTTCCATGGTGGTGTATATGATACGCGTGGTTTGCGGTTGCACCATGTGAGAGGGGAGGATTACAGAAACTAACTAACTTACTAATTTACTAACTAACTAACTACCATAACTAATAAGCAACGCCAAATAAACAAATTCATGCAACTACTAAACCAATTTTAGCTAGCTTATCAAGTAGCATTCTTTGCAAAATCTATGAATATAATTGTATCATTTAAATTCAATTTGAAACACTGCATTGTGTCTCAATTGTTAGTGCACCGGTCTAGCAATCAGGAGGTATTGGGTTCGATTCCCGACGAAGCCCAATTTGTCGTTGCTCATTTTTAAATTTTATCTCATACAATATATTTCTTATAATTTTCCTCTATGTTTGAATTTAATATATATTTTAAAATGTTCATACCTTTAACCTGAAGCAGACGAGCCCCATCGTGACCTCACCCAGGACTTCGAACCTGTTGTCGTTCCATACCAGCCTCTCGAACGCCTTCGCTTGTTTTGCGTGCTGTGAAGTAGAATATAAAAGCAATAATCATTATAATTATCATCAAGGTAAATCTGCATCGGTGTTTTGTAATTGATCGTTATACGTGCATAGGTATAAGAGGTGGACGGGGAGGGGTGGCTTGGAGGCTGCAGCCCCCCCCCACCCCCCCCCCCCCCCCCCCCCTCCCCCGAGTTTTGAAAGTAATACGAATAAGAAAGCACGTCGATATATGTTATTCTTGATCAATCTAGCTTGTTCCTGTTTACAGTATCCTTCTTCACTTTGCTTGTTATGTTAAATCAGATTCTTCTAGGACCGAAAGCGCAGACCCCATTTTTTACTCCCATTTTAATACCTTGACTTTTTTGTATAGCTGATTTATAAACAGCTTTCAACAGTGTGTTCGATTATTCAATATTCAGTTTGCTAGAATTCATATTTATGTTGTAACCGATACTTGTTTTCTTCGTGACCTAATTTCATCAGAACAGACCCTGACGACGCCGCAATCATGTTTTCCTTGCTAAATTCTTCTCGCTTTCACTTTCCATCAAATAAAAATATAGATAAAAGTATATATCATGGCTATACCACTCGATTTACTAGAATACCATAATTGTGTTTATACATGTATACATATTCACTGAGAAAATGTAACGATATTATAGGTCTAAGTATAGGTACTGATTCTCATATAAATGAATGTACAAGAATTTATATAATTGTATGAACCCAAGTCCTCCGCCATGCATGTTAGTATTTTGTACTGAATATATGGAACATGAATTAAAACTACATTGGGATCGAATTTACTGACGCGAGGTTATAAACATCAGTTTCCATTTGTTTAACATTTAATATCACATTGTCTACGGAAACCTGGTGGGCCCTGTATTAACTCGATGAGATGAATGGCAAAATCTAGTAGGGAACAGGTTATAAAAATCAGAATATCTTTGTTATAATGATAATGTTCCAAGCTTGAAACTAAGACTACGTTTTGACGCTTTTCCTGACGCCGTGCCCTTCTCGGCAGGTACGAAGCATGTCAAAAGGTTGTTATCGATTCATAAATCTGCCAATATTGTTACCATTTTTCGCGATATATGTTTACATTTCTCTTGCGTTGAATATACAGCGGAATACTTCAGCCAATGTCATGTTTTGTTTGCATATAAACCCAATACAAAACAATAAGCCCCTTACCTATAATCAAGACACTCAGCTCATCCTGATGTCATGAGCAAGACGTTTTCAAGGTTGTGACTATAGACACAAATATTTCTATGTGATATATGTAAAGTATGTGTGTAAATTAGAGGTATCCAGTATTTTATGGTAGGCCTAGCACAAATTGAAGACAAGTTTACCACATTTTAAAATGTTTATAGTGTTATGTATTTTATGTTCCCTTGTCATAATATAGCCTCTGAAGAAGATTCTGCTAGGATCGAAAATTTAGGCCCTATTTCGACTCTCATTTTTATTACTCAGGCATTATTATAGTAGATAAGCAGTTTTCAGCAGTATTTTTGCATCACATTTTAAAATAAAACGTTATGTCTTTAGACTTAACTTTAGTTTATTTGAAAATTTCGAACTGTCAAACTGCATCGTTTTACAAATAATGACAATCAATGTATTGAACTATACAATTACATAGTAAATAGCATAAGGAAACAAACTCTTGTGATTTTTGAAATTGGGTAATTTTGTCTTTTATAATAATTTGTGCTCAGGCAGCCACGAAGTGAGATCTCTTATTTGCACACAAACAAGCTACGTTATAACCAAATGAATAATGATTAAAGGCATGGGTATTTAAAGAAAGCAACATACCATTTAAAGTTTAAATTTTGACCAGAATTGTAATAATACCATATCAAACAACGATTCATGCTTTCTCCTATCTTCTACTTGTAAATCTAACCCCAGCTGTTAACATTGAACTTGTCATGCCAACACCGAGTTACTGTGAAATATTCGCTCCAGAGTTTTGAAATATAGATCGGCTTTGAAATGTTTGTTTTCTTTTCCGCGGGTACGTCAAACCGTCACGAGGCCCCTGGAGGCTCAAGGTATACCAGCTAGCTTGCATGTCAGTGGCACAGTAACCTCACATGTCCCCATTCTCTATGACACTTAAAGGGATCTAGTAACTTTGTTGGCATGTGCGAAAGGTGAGGAAGGGTTGATACAACGTTTCTTTTCTGTGATCGTTTAATGTCCGAGGAGTAAATGTGTGAAAGTTTCACGTTCAATTGATATTTTATGGCCGAGTTACATAAGTAATAAGCGAAAATGCAACGTGATAATCGCAGACTCATTGCACTGATAAGTAAGTTGTGTGGATTTAGGGATTATTTTGGTTTTTGCTCATACAATATATAAATGTGACTGAATTGAAGAGAATAATAGCATGTGGACTTCTTACCAATCTGAATTTCCTTTCGATTCATTTACATGGTATATCAAGCTATGCATGTATACATTATACCAGGGATCTGGGCCCCATGATTATACTAAACAACTGGGTCTAGGGATTCTTTCAATTTAATTTGGCACTCCTCGGCCATACAACTTGTCTAATCGTTATACTCGTACATGTCAAACTATTGTAAATCATAGACCTACGTGTTAACAGCCAATCAAATGGAGCATTATAGATGTGTCCATGTATAGCTGCAATATAATACGATATTTCTACGATTGGACAAGTGTTCAGGCCCGTAGCCAGGATTTTTCAAGGGGGTGCGTAATTTACAAAAACGGAACCGAGGCGGAACATGGCCGAGGCTGAGACCACTGGTTGCGTTGTGTAATCCGGGAGGTGGGGTCCGAGACCATTGGTTTAGATGGTCAAGACAGATACAAATTGGACTCGTGACCGGTAAAAAGTGGACCCGAGACCGATAAAAAGTGGACCTGAGACCGACAAAAAGTGGACGTTTCTGAAGGGGGAAGGGGGGGGGGGGGGGAGGCGCGTACGCACCAACGCACCCCCTGGCTACGGGCCTGAAGTGTTACGAAACGAGGCCCTGTAAACACGATCATCATTTAACTTACATTTCTGATGTACGACTGCAGCCCCTCGACACCGTACGTCCTGATGACGAACCAGAGCTTGAGGGCTCGGAACCTTCTGCTCAGGGGTATCGTCCAATGCTGAATGATGATACAAGAATTTATTGGATCACAATTACAAAGATAATAATGATAACGATAAGGATGATGATGATGATGATGATGGCAATGATGATGATGATGATGATGATGATAATGATGATGATGATGATGATGATGACGATGACGATGATGTTGATGATGATGATGATGATGATGATGATAACGATGATGATGATGATGATGATGATGATATACCAATACTACTACTATTAATAATGATAATAATAATAATAATAATAATACTAATACTACTACTATTAATAATGATAATAATAACAATAATGACAATAATAATAATAATAATAATAATAATAATAATAATAGTAGTAGTAGTAATACTACTACTAATAATAATGATAATAATAATAATCTTACTAAACTACTAGTAATAGTAATGTTAATTATAGTACTACTTATAATAAAACAAAATTAATCAAGAATATTAAAACGTGAAAAGAGAGGACAATATTTCATATTTTTTCATATTTTTGATTGATCATAGTTATTATGTATAAAATAAAACATGACATTTCCTCATGAAACAACCAATATTTAGTTTGTAAAGGAGACCAAGTTATAGATTCTGCTTACCCTGTAGTCTATTGCAGCGTCTGTTAAATGATAATAAAAACATAAAACACGAATTAAATAACGTTATACAACTTTGATTATGAATATATATGATTTAATATAAGTCATGTTCGCATAATTGACAAGAGAATACTGTTTCGAATGGGCGATTCCACATAAACGTTGACATAATATCGATGTTACCACAAACAAATCCCTTTAGCATTTTAATCCTTCAAAATAATGTGTTAATATTCTCCCACCATAATTATAAGTACTATACGTACTTGCAGAAATGAGTTTGCCCCAACTATTCCAATTTCCAGTGTAAACCATCGTGTTAAACATAAACTATTTACTTGCCTTCCGAAGTCTTGATTGAATTGAATGAATTATGACAACATAATTATAGTTATTATTGTCTTATCAATAAAAAGATTTACTTATAGCTGAAGAGCTTTCTTCCAAAAAGCGCTATATCCACTTTTTCAACTTTCGAGGAAAACAGGTTTCTTTGCCCAACTTTGTACACGTGCCTATGGGAATATGAAAATTGAACCTTCTATATTTTGATTTTGAGTGAGTAATTTGTCGTAGAATGTGGATTCCTAGATAGATATATCGTGAACTCAATTTGTATGGAAAGTGGATTTAGCGCCTTTTGGAACTGAGCTCTTCATCATTTACTAACTCAACAAAGAAAGGCGATCGGTGTTCAACTTACCATCGTTCTCGTGTTGTAGATAGAGAGGATTCACGTTGAACGTACTGACCAGTGCATTCCGATCTCGCACCCTTCGAATGATACAAAAATAAGTAATTGTTATACTAAAAGGACCTAGAAATTATGAGGCCTGGCTTATGCAACGACTGATAAGGAGTTGATAATATGAGTACAACTGTATTCTGATATTTCCACTGAATGATGTGTGAATTTTGTATGAGGAATAAAATGTGCACGTAACTATCTGCAGCTGACTCATTGCCATAGGGTTGCACGCATAAATAATCCTCACCATTTCGTCAGTGACATTACGTACCGGCGAATCTTCAAATTTCGGTCGATTTTTCGATTTTGTGTTTTTGGCATATTTTTTATGTCTATATACCCAACTCTATCACAATTTTGTCTCTATTTTCGAATATCAATTTCTGAAAATCAATGATATCGTGAATTTTGAAGACTGAAATTCAGATATGTGATAGAGTTGGGTATAGACATCAAAAATATGCCAAAAACTCAAAATCGAAAAATCGACCGAAATTTGAAGATTCGCCGGTACGTAATGTCACCGACGATTTGTTCAAAGCAAATCATTAATATCTCGACAACGATGTAAAAGAAAAATAGCAAAGAAAAACTGGTTCCATACTTTCTACTATAGTAGTAAGAGGAAAATACGAAGAACTGAAGTTATCACGATAAGGGTTGCAAGTGAGTTGGTCGATTACTCAATACGAAGAACTGAAGTTATCACGATAAGGGTTGCAAGTGAGTTGGTCGATTACTCAATACGAAGAACTGAAGTTATCACGATAAGGGTTGCAAGTGAGTTGGTCGATTAATACGAAGAACTGAAGTTATCACAATAAGGGTTGCAAGTGAGTTGGTCGATTAATACGAAGAACTGAAGTTATCACGATAAGGGTTGCAAGTGAGTTGGTCGATTACTCACTGTGTGTGTCAATTAAAAAAACAAATTGTCATTAAACTGGAAGGTAAATTATTTATTTATGCTACTTGATTGTCAGTCACTGTTGTGAAGGAAAGTTTGATTAAATCTGTATTCCATGGAAAATAAAATGAAGACAATTTAATTAAAGGACACATCGATTTTGTACGTCAATTTAAGACTGTTTGTCTAACCTAACCGGGAATGTACAATATATAGTAGTTTATGTAACCATAGACTTATATGTAACTATCTCGCAACTTTTGAATATTGGTTTGCAAAAGAACAACAGTAGCTGACATAGCGAGGCAGCACATGGTATGATGGGAGGGGGAGGGGGAGGGGGGATGTGAATAAACCAGGGGGTAGGGAAGGCGCCAAAAGTGAGACAAGCATATAAATCACGGGTGTTCTCGAGGCACCTCAGGGGGGCAGAAGGGTCAAAGCGGTGCGTGTTCTACAGGTGTTCTTGACACCGACCACACGCTCTTCTCATACACCCGATGGTCGTAAACACGTTAATATTACTAGTCATTTTGAACTTCATTTCTCCATACACATAATTACACAGATTTTTCGTATATCGAGTGTCAATTTTTGTAATGATTATTCCTCGAAGTGTCAATTTTTTAAATGATAATTCTTCGAAGCAATTATGAAAGACTAACGTATAACTTTGTTTACACATGGGTCAATACAATTATACATCTGGGATTACCGGTAACGATGCAAAACGTAATGATGATAAGTAATACATTATCGTATTAGTTGAAAATCACAAACGTGTAATATTTTGTAAAAAGTGTATATAATTATGATTAATTTGTTTATTAAACTTATATTTAAGACCTATGTTAATATTGAAGAAGGCGTGACATGGTACATGTTCCGAAGACATTTGCTCCAAAGGAGTTATCGATACGTTATTGTTTCAATTGAAGTATTATAGGTTCAGGTTTAGGTTTAGGTTAATGTCTGGGTTTAGGTTAATGTCTGGGTTTAGGATTATGATTCGGGTTTCGTTTAGGTTAAGGTCTAGGTTAAGGTTAAGGGCAATGGTATGGGTTCGGTCTAGGGTTAGGGCTATTATTGATATTAGGCTATTTTGGTTAGGGCTATTATAGTTATATGCACATTTAATAATGGAGCAACTGTTATCGGAGCAATTAAGAGGCATCAAATATAAAGAACGATATAACCTCATCGTATCAAGGGTAAAGCAATCTCATCAACACAATCACGACAAAGTAATAAGTCAATTACTTCTTCCGATTTCTTGGTATATTTAAGCAATATAAAGTGCATTGAGTCGACGATATATCCATACTTGTGTTGAAAAACAAAACATAGGGATACTTTTCATGTAATTGTTCACTTTCCCCGAGCTTCATGCGATGAAAAGGTCATTCGGAAAATGATGAATGGTTCATCATGGGGGGTTAAAATATCACACAAATAATGTTCATAAATTATGGCAAAGCAATAAATTGTTTATTTCCTCGGCTTTCATCGATTCAAACCGATGTAAAGTTCTTTCGGGTCGAATCGAATCACCAAAAGCGGCACAGGAATACATTTCTAATTGTCACTTTCTCATGTGACGAGCAAACAAGAATGATAGATTACTCATAATGGGGGGTTAAAATCACAACATACCGAGAATGCGAGCAGTAAAATATGATACACTTTCCTCTATCTTTAAAGATAATATTCTTCTTTCGCATGCATCTTCATCAGTTCAGTAAAACAATCCATAAACCATAAATATACTATACGTTCACCAGATTGGTGAAATTTGTCAGTGATATTGGATTCAAATGAAAACCAATCGCTTTGTAGTACGTCTAACTGTCATGTTCATGTCCTTTCTATCCTGAAGACTGAATGTATCGCTGATTATTTTGTATCCATTTACAAAGTTTAAAAAAGGCAAATCGTGCTGTTCCATCACAAATACGATTGAGTCACTTTGAGTGTGCTTATCAAAATTAATTTACTATTATGTTTGTGAACATCAAGTACAAACACGACATTTAATGGTGGGTCTGCAGTTGCTAGACTAATTAAACGGTCGTAACGGTCGTTTATTATTTTGAGCATATACTTGTACTGAAATGTATTTTAAAGTCCTGGGCTTCTCAGGCTAGCTATCAAATGTTATTTTCTGTAATACAAGATAATAATCTCGCATTGTTTAATTTAAGCTTGGAGTACAGAATGAGGAAAGTAACTTGTTAAGGAAATTTCTTTCAGAAAAGACACGAATTTCTCATTAAAAAAAAAAATTTTGGCTTGCAAAAGGAGGACAGTATCTGTTAAAGCTATTATATTTCATAAAATACATTTACCTCGCAACTTTAAATTGAAGTTTGGCTTGCAAAAGGAAGACATCATCTTTAAATGTTATTTTATTTCATATACCATACAGTTATCTCACAGTTTTTGAATGTTGACATTCAAAATGAGGACAATATTTTAAAGTTACTCACCACATGACAGAACAATCGAAGTTAACTAGCATCCACTTGTTCGGGTTAAAGTTGAAAGAGTCGACGTACTAAATAAAACATAACGAGACAGGGAACGTTTATACAAATACAAATACACTGTACCACAAAAATGCAATTATTCTGTTACAACTAACATAACATGAATTCAAAAGGAAATATAAAGGAGTTCTCATTCTCGGATACCTTTCGTTTGTGTTACAAACATTAACGCACTAAATACCATAAAAGTACAATATTATTATGTTACAACTAAAATAACATGAATTCAAAATCAGTGTTAACTTTACGAGTGAATGATAACGGGCACGTATGGAGTACTTATTACGAATAGATGGAAAGGAAATATAAAGGAGTTCTCATTCTCGGATACCTTTCGTTTTGTGTTACAAACATTAACGCACTAAATAACCCAGACAAGACAGAAAACGTTCATGGACAATCATTCGAAAAAGGGGTTATGTTACGATTACAAGGAAATGGTGTACTAGAAACAGAAATTTGAGTTATCTTTAGGTATATGGTGGAAATATTTACGCACCAAATAAATCAAACAAGAACGACACAAATTTATGAAATTGAACTATACGACAACAAATAACAATTATGTTACGATGCCAATCGAGAATAAGTCACGTATTGAGCGTACATTCAAGGTTTTTATGATTTTAAAAAGTGGAATAGTTCTTTTGTAAGAGAAGATTAAGTTACAAGGTTACACTGTGAAAGAATTTGAAAGAATTGACGACCTAAACAAAAAACAAACAAACGAGAAAGGAAATGTTTCAATAAATACAAAGAAAACAACGATGACAATGTAATTACAACAAAAATAAAAAAATAAATCATTGTAGATACATGTATGATATAATTATGTATTATGAGCAAAATGAAATTCCTATGATAAATTGAACGTTTAGGTTAAAGTTGAAAGAATCGACAAACTAAATAAACAAGGCGGAATAAGTTTACCAATGTCAAAAGTAATATAACTACCAACTAACAAGCGACATGGATCTGAAGAAAATCAGGAAACTGCCCCAACGACGTTGTATGTACTTTATACAATCGTGTAGTTTATTTATTATTATTATAATTTTTTTTTTTTTTTTTTTTTGGGGGGGGGGGGGGGTTCTTCAAGCTTGCCTGAAAATTGTTTTATTATTGTGACAAATTTCTACGGGGGCTTTTTTATGATTTCCAGTCGCTCTTTTTGGTATTTCGGGGGGGGGGGGGCTAAATCACTCGGGACCCCGTGTATTATTTGTTTGTTTAACTGTATTAATTGTTATTTTTCAAGTCGGTTTTGGTAGCCTACCTCGAATCCGGTGAGAAGATATCTATACTCCGGGCATATGAGTGCATTGCCGCCGTACGCACCATCCACATGGAACCACAGACCCCGCTCCGCGCATATCGCACCGAGCTCATCTATGGCATCATACGCGCAACATCCAGTCGTTCCGAGGGTTCCACACACCTGCAGATGGGGAAATTTGCACAGGTTTGGTGTTAAACTCACGATGAAAACTCCTGGTAGCAAAGGCCACACATGGCGCCGGGACATGAACTCAAAAGTTTATTGTGAAACAAAACCAAAAACTCAATAAAATAATTGTATGTAAAATCGTACAAATTTTTTGTCGAATGCAAACCCTCCTGTTTCCTTAATTATTTTACATTAATTTGAAATTAAAATAATATTCTCTCTCAACATGAACTAAGCTCAGCCTATATTGTACAAACAAGTAACACTTTACAACTACTTACATAGAATGGTATTAATCCTCTTTCTTCGTCGAGCTATATAAAATAGGATAAGGATAAATAAAACAAAAATAAGAACAAGATTATTATTAATGATTATTTTAGAACATTATTTAAAAGCAACATACATAACATACGAACAAATGTAGACCTAAATAAAAAAACGACGTAGATGACATGATACAAAATCTAGTTTTAGGCTTGAAGCTCCGTCAAAATGTTGAAATCCAATTCTAATGCTTACATTATTATTTTTAATCTGTTACATATTTTGTATAATATATTCAGCATTAGGTAACATAAAAATAAAAATAAACGAGAACATAATAATAATACAAAATGATTAGGCTGTATGTATGGTATATATTATCTGTGTATTTCTTTCTGAACAATAGGTTATGATATTCAATGATTATTTTACCGATTGTATGAACAAGAAGAGTAAAATAGAAATTAGCAAATTGTCAAAACAAAACTGACCTGAATTGCTTCTAGGAGTGTGGTCCCCCGTAGTGAATACTGGTCGTCTGTTGGAAGTTGATGTGTCTTTACGAACGAGATTATTCCCGCCTTTTCTACTGAAGAGTGTGCCTGATAAATTAAAATAACAATAATCTTAATGTATAATGGTAAACAACATCAATAGTGCCAATATTTACGATAAATATACCAATAAGTAACCATTACTATTATAATCAAAATTATATTAGTATGGACATTTGCAATCAACTAATTGACTCTATCTTCTATCCTCCCGATAACAATTTATATAATATGCAACATACAAATACAATTATTCTTTTATGACTCTGTAATATTACTTTTGTTAACATCTTTGTATATTGTTTTATGGTATAATGTTTGACTATTGTTGTAATTTTTTAAACTTTGATTCGGAAATAAAAACAAATTTCTTCAACACACATTGAAGGAGACATTTTGTGTTTACGATGCTAAAGTTTCAATATACATTATATTGAATTAAACAATTCATCATCATTTAGTATCATTCATACAGCATCCAGCCAATACCGAGCGCTATACGTGAATTAAACAACTAAATCATGACGACGACGACGGTGACGACATCAACACATAGGCTACTCACCAGATTTGAGCAGTACGCCACTAGTTTTGTGAGTAGGACGCCGTCCTCGACATCCGGGTGCTTTTCTTTGAGTTTGCGCAGTGCAGCCGTCCTGGCGGCTAGCATCGTCACTAGTGTACACTCGCTGGCAGATCCCTGGGATAAGATAATACACCAATCATTGCAAACCTACCATTCACAATCTTGAAGTGGTCAATTAACTTTGTCGAATTCAAATAAAATAATTTGGAGCTTTTATATGTATCTTTAACAAAAAAAACACCTGTCGTTTGGGTAACGGTATAACATAATAATGTAAATGGTTTTTATTTTTTAAATGTGTCTCTACTTATGGTCTTGGAGATGTTAGATTTTATGATTCAATTGAAAGGCGTTCTGGAACTTTTTTTGATTGAAGTCAAATCAAAGGGCAGAAGTTGATGACATCTGACATAAATATCTTTTTTTTCCCCTATATAAATAAACATTGTCCCTTTTCTATGGATAGGAAAACCTTAGAATGTTTGTTACATGATTGAAGTTGCAATTATGGAAAAAAATATTATGAAGTTATAGATAACTTTGTCATTGACTAACGTTTTGATTCACGCACCCAAAATGCTGCAGATGACCATGAATAAATATGGTATACTATATAATAAGTTGTTAATTTAGTTCCCCCTTCTCCTTCTACGCCATATTTTTGTATGTATACACTTTCCGTGATAATGAATATCACTAACGTATTTAGCCCCGGAAATTTTAATAAAATGACGGGAGACTGCTTTAATTTTCCAAAGAGTAGATGCAATTATACAATACCATCGAATATAGTATCAATACAAGCATGATCAATTGAATAAGTGTGCATAAACAAAGTTATTGTTGAAGTAAACTTTGACGGATTCGTAAATAAATTGTTTGTTAATGAATATCCTGCACCTTAATACAAACAAATCCACCATATTAGTTCCTTTATAAGGGGATAGAAAGTTCAGGTCACGTGCGTACTGTTATTATCATCAACACCATTAGTATTTGATAGAAAGAATAGATTACTGTGGACAATATAATGTACGTACCTGAATAACACCCCTCCTCTGCAATTGTCTGAGAATGGAAGAAGGTGTTTTGGAGTTCATCATGCGCCTAGCAGTCTATCAAGATCGTTTCTAGCTCTGTACATGCTGGACTGCTGCCTATATACAATGGAACATAACAACAATCGACACATTATTTCAATCAATAACTTAATTAAACAAATGGTATGAAAGAAGGTAAGGCAAATTGAATGCATCAATAAATTAATAAAAACAATCGATCGATCATTATAATAAAAGAATGGATAAATAAATGGATATTCGATGAATTAACTAATTGATAGATTCATTCAAATACATTATAGAAACATAACATTGACGTGTTATAGTACTTGAAATACACATGAATAAATTAAAGTAATTAAATATATCAATCCATAAATAAACATTTCATTCAATACCAAGCAATAAGTTAATCATCTCAACAGCAATCAAGGACAGTGCCAATTTGCTTTTAAGCTGGACGGATCATGAGTGAAAGACAGTAACAACAGAAACAGAGAGAACATATAGAACAGTTATGATTATTTTATTGTTTTGAATTATTACTCAGGTTTTGAAGGTCAATCACTACCGTAGGTGGTGTCTCACAGGAGCCAATTATGTATATAATTTGTAGCATGTCACATAGTAGTAGGTGAATTATCGAGATAACTATTATCTAGATAATTGTGTGTGACATCGGCTAGTATGTTTGTCGGGGGAAATCGTAAGAGACGTTGCCAGGTGCTTACCCATGAGAAGCCTATACAGCCGATTGCATCTGATAGCATATCTGCCAGGATGCTTGGTTACGAGTTACCGGCTGGGAAGTAGGCGTGGAACCTCGGTGCTGCCAATGTGTCACCTGAAATACGGGAAAGTGTAATTAAAGGGATATTACAGTTATTGTTTAAAGGGCGCTTCGAATTAATTATTTACGAGGTAAACGAAATCTTAGCATTGGAATCACAAAAGCCCATTATTTTCATACAAAACGTTTGTTTGTTCAAAATCCGCTCAGAAATGACTGAGATATCCACTATTAAAGTCATTTATGATACAATGTTGCGGGGGTTGACTTTTATTCGCAATTTGACATGCATCCAACATTTATATAACCGACACAATCGGGGCACTGAAGATCAGGTTTTTACATTTTTTACTCAATGTTGTATTGGTTTCATGCATCAAACAACAAATACATGTAACACATTCAAATTACATGTCAAAATCATTTACTAGAAATAATAAACATGCATTATAACAAACTTAAAACAATTCATCATATACGTATCAAAGTGGTAACAAGCTAAATACCACATTATAGGGATACTTTATGTTGGTAGCAGAAAAAGGTTGAATCTTCTAGGTGTATGACCTCCACCCTACCCCACACGTCACCCACCCAACAAACATGGCTCATCTAAAACGTCGTCATCATCAACCGCGTCAAGAAATACAGAGTAAATCCCATTTCTAGGAAGGATACCGCTGTATGACCTCACGAACGAGCCATATGTCACCATAATCATACATGTATACACATAAAAAAATACCGTTAGGGAGCGCCAGTTCTAAAAAGTAAAACTGAAGTTATGAAAGGCCTATATCTTAATGCATATATTACAAATACAGGAGGGTAATACGAAATGGGGAGGGGGGGGGGGGGGGGTGGTAGCGTAAGGAGTGCTATAAGTCATTACATAGCGTATCCCGTGTGTTTTGCAGGTGTGGATCACATGAACATAAGACAAATTCGCATTACAGACAAAACAATCCGCACTTAAATGGGAAATACTTTCCGATTTCCAATGTAAAGCCAATGATCGTAGTCATAAAAAACACCTACGCAAAATAGGAAACATTCAAATACCTTAGGAAGTATCGTTTACTTACTAATATTATATATCCAGGAAAAGGAAGCAAAAGGGAAAATCATAATTAAGAAAAGGAAGTAAAAATGAAAAAGTGGTGCCAACCGGGTCAACATCCTAATGTTCTTTTTTAAAGCTTATATGGTATGGTTGTTTCACATATAGCCGCTCTTTTGTAGAAAACATCTGCCACCTAATTAAAATGTTTATATAGCACTCTGTATTCTCGCTCATTACACGGGCCAGTTTACAATCATTTAACAGGGAATTATCATGCACCACTCCGTGAAAATATCATTATCAGATCAATGCAGAAAGAGTCCCTTTGTTAATTTTGTACATACATAGTTACTAGACCACTTACAGGTCCCATCGAGTTTCCAAGCACTGTTACTTTCTTTATGCATGAATTCTCGATTTATTTTGCCATTCCAATACTTCACGTTTTGTGACATTCTCGATTCATTTGACATTCCGATTTACTTCACACGTTTGATGACATACAAATGCGTTCTAAATTCATTTCCATTCCGTTTCTACTTCACATGCCATAAAATGGTCAAAGAAAACACCTGTCGATAAGAGAAGGACGGAGGGGGGGGGGGGGGGGGGGGGGCTAGGGATGGTCTGGATACTTGCCCCGTCCCTGTGAGGGAATTCCTCACTGACCCTACTGGCCACCCTCTTTCTATGGGGAACATTTGAGCACAGGCCACTCCTCATGTAGTCTAGGTTCTATACTCTGTTTTTTACACCTTTCCCCCCATATATCGCGTAACCCCGGTGCATCTATGCCCGTGAATTTGAACGGAAATCTGTTCGTACAGATGCACCGGGGTTATACGCGTATGGGGGAAAGGTGTATACAGAGTATAGAACCTAGACTACTCCTCTGGGAAATGTTTCCAACGCTTTGCCCCTCTGCCCCCTCCCCCATCCCTCATCTAAAACGACACTGTCTACAATACTTAAAGGTACACTTGAGTATTGGTATACTTCCCGAAATGCCCCTTGACGCTATATTGGTTGGTTTTAATTCCATTTGAAAGTTCATTGAAGAAAACATGTGAAATGAGAATCATTCCCTTTGTACAATTTGATTTTAAATATTGTATATATAAGTCTACCCTGCCGGGGACATCTTGACTTTTAGAAGAAAGACAAAACATGCTTATAGACTTATTTGAAAATCCAAAATAGGTTTTTAAATAGATATTGATGATATCTCTATTTAATCATTGTTTTAAAAAACATCACATGCACAATTTTGTATGAAAATGGTTAAACCAATCAGTTTTTAGAAAGCGCCCTCTTGAAGTAGTAACGGCTCTTTTTTAATGATAGCAGGGTTTTTAGTCGTTTGTAGGTTTTGGTTACTAAGTTTGACCAAAAATCAACTATCCCTTTTACCCAAAAGCGCCAATATATTCGCAGTTGCGTAGCGTGGTCGGAATCGGTCGGCACACTTTATGTATTTGGTATTGTTTGTTAAAGGATTTGTATATTTATTTTTTTTTGGGGGGGGGGGAGCGGGGAGGGGGGTGTCCCATGCCCCCCCCCCCCCCACCCCCACCCCCTCCCATTTCTACGCCTCTGCCTCTTTGTGCGGGTCAAGCAGCGCAATTTTGTTATCAACCGTTAGGGTTATTTCAAGGAGATCAATTGAAGCTCCTTGGTTATTTCGTCCCCAAACAGTTGAAAATCTCACGGTTTGACAGTTTGTTAAGATCAAACAGATAAAAAGAAAATCTACAAATTCCTAGTATGTACGGGCTCCCACACTTCTTACAATGAGTTACTATAGCTTCTCTGACCTAAATCCTCCAATTCCACCAATTTTATCTGATGGCAATGACCAGCCTGTTTTTGACTTGTGGTTTCCAACAAAATCTTCGATTTCGCCACAGATAAGTTGTGAAGGAGCGATTGTTCTCAAATCAGCTTGGTTTATTCAAGCATGTACTACAACATCTCCATGGACGTGATAGCTTATCCATGTGTTGTTGCAGCTCAGTGGTTAATCCATCACATCTCTGCACGTTCATGTACGTATTGACCACAGAGCTGTTGCCATAGTTACACTATACACCGACTCGGAGCATTTATTTTGAAGGTCATCATTGTTACTGAACGACACGTATACATGTACAGGATTTATGGATTATTATGTTTGAAGATTCTCTCGGTTTTATCCTTGAGCAGCGAAATAAGGCGAAATAAACGTTTAAACGTCGATATATCATTTTGACCTTTTGTACATGACATTGACAACTTCTTGAAGTCACACAAGTAACTTTTAAAACACCTTCGAATGCATGACAATATAACCGACGGAGAACCACTTTCTGCATCTTTGTAGATGATTAATGCAGTCCTTTCACTGACGAATTATGACAAGGTACAATATTATAACTATTGCATGACATGAGAAGACTACTTTCAACATAAGCATTATTTTACAAATCTAAGCAAATTTGGTCAATGCACCGTCCTTGCCATTACGAATAATGGTTCTTACAAGGTATCTGAAACCTCTAGAAAGATTAAGATTTTGGTTTGACTTGGCATGGCCCTATATATACATCTAAGTATTCGAGAAGTGTCGGGACTAGTCTTAACGCTGCTATCTGGATTTAGAGACTGTCCTTGTCCTCTGTCACATGGACATATAAAACAGTTATAGAACATAATAATATTATAGAGAAATGTTAATTTACCACTAAGTCGAACATAATGACGTCACAATGCAAGTAAACATGAGCTTAAATTCCACGACGTTAAAGTTCGCGAACCATAGAGGGACGATACAAAAAAATCCCAAAAAAGTTATGGTTACAATTATAGGGCCATGATGCAGCTGGAATTCATCAGGGGGAAATGCACCTGTCACATTTATTAAAACAACTTGATTTTTGTTTGTAATGCCTTTGGAAACTTCTCGTTAAGAACAGTATTGCCTAGTTCCAAAACTCACATCAATTTTGTTCAACAATCGTCAAAATAGACGATCGTTGTTTAATAGGGCAGACTCTACGTTCAGGTATTTTTTTGGAAGTAAATGTGATATGCATGTTGCTTCATAACATACCAATATGGGTGTCGATTATTGTAAAAATTAATTCAGTGAATGGGAATCATAAATAATATCTAAGAGCCTTGAAACTATATAATTGTTTTTGTATACATGCACGATTGTTCGATTGGTACACGTTCAAACAAAATGACGATGAAATGTTGTGAACCGAGTTTGACTTTTGCATTCCGCTGTCAAAATTGAAAATTAAGAGGACTTATAGCGTTTTGGTGGTTTTGGAGCTCAAAATTGTGTTTTCTTGTGTTGGGAAATATGAATGAGCTGTATTTAAATTATAACGCTTAAGTCATGTTCGTGCCTTTGAATTGGGCCAATTGGACAGTGCTAATGGTTTCCAAGGGCGTCAACAGTTTCTCAAAAGTGGGGGGGGACATCGCGAGGGAGCGAAGCGACCGAGCGGGGAGGTGTGGGAGGGGGACACCTCCTCCCACCTGTAGGGAGCTTTTGCACTTTTGGCTTGAAATTGTGCGATTTGGTGCATATCTAGACAGAAATTTCACATATACATGTATATCAGCGTGAAATCTATGAAATCTATGGAATCAAACATACATAATGTATACACTTATGGAAAAAAGTGTGGGGGGGGGGGGGACATGTCCCCCCCCCCCCCCCCCCGTCCCCCGCCTGTTGACACCCATGATGGTTTCAATACAAGGCATGTGGCTCAGCGCTCACTGGTAAAGCGTACTCCTCCTACACGCGAGGTTTGTTGGTTCGAACCCAGGCCGTGTCATACCAAAGACCATTGTATAAACTATACAATAGGCACTCGTCATACACAGAGTGGATCAATTAGGGTAATATAAATATGCAGGGTCGGCTTGAAGAACAGTGCTCGTTAATTTGTGCAAATTTCCATCATAACTTTCCATTCGTTAAATAACGAGCGCCTGGCTCGAAGTTAGCTGTGCCATCATTAAAGTCATATACTTTGGCGAGATGGGGTACGAACCCACACCCTTCTTGTCTCGAGACGGACAATCTACCTCTGACCATAATGACAAGTCTTCTGGAAGTTGTAATACCTTTAACAGTAATACAAGTTTATATATGTAATCATAATTTACAAAATGGAGCGATAACATCAAGTCGCTATTAAACTTAGTTCGCCTCTAATAATTTTATGGCGTTCGATATCCATCTTTCCAAATGTATGTGGTAGGTTTGAGATGTTTAATTAATTGGCCACAACATGATTGCAATTGTAACTTACCCCCGCATTATCTTTGGTGCGAACGTCCGACATGATGTCGTCCCACTCTTCGCCCTTGAAGGGCGCCTCCTCCGGCAACATCTTGCGTAGGTAACCAGGGGCAACGGCGTGGGAAGACGCGGTAGTCGTCTATGTGGTCCAGGTACTTGACGATGTAGGACGACATCTCCTGCGACCTCTCCTTGAATTGATCGCCATCCATCGCAACTGTCTGGAATTGAAGAGGAACATTGATTGATTGATTGATTGATTGATTGATTGATGATTGATTGATTGATTGATTGATTGATTGATTGATTGATTGATTGATTGATTGATTGATTGATTGGTTGATTGATTGATTGATTGATTGATTGATTGATTGATTGGTTGGTTGATTGATTGATTGATTGATTGATTGACGAAATCGACACTTCTGGGGGTATATTCTGAAAACGATTTCAGTTAAAATGTATTGTATCTACGTCATATTTCGTCACTAAAATATATTTTAGCAAATCACTATTCCTTAAAGGATCTAGTTACTTTGTTGAAATGTGTTAAAAAGGTGGTCAGTGGTTGATCCAATATTATTATTGTTATTTGATATGTCCACTGGGTGTTGTTGTGTGAAAATGTCAATTTAAATGGACGTTATATGGCCGAGTAATGAGCAAAAATGCAAAGTGATATTCACTAACTCATTGTACTCACTTTGTACACGGTCTTTCGCGGTCCAGTGGATAATTTTAACATCTGAACACTTATTATTCATTTTTAACGAAAGTTATCAATAAATTCTTAAATGTACTTTCAGCTCATTGACGAAATTGTGACTTTATAACTAAAGAAAATCAAATTCAAGTTCAAGTCTTTTATGCCCGATGTACCATGGAAAGATATTATTTACAAAATCTAAGAACCGTTTTAGTCATGGGTATGGATCATTAGCAGAATGGAACAGTAAACATAATAATGAAATGCATTTAAGATCGACTTTCGATTGAAAAACGCTTATCAATTGAATCCTAAATACAATGTATGTCAGTTCCTTTACGGAAATTGACACCTATACAGTACGGGCGATAATAGACTTAAGTCTATGGGGCGATATACCACGAAAGATGAATTAATTTATCTTTACAAAATTAAAGAACCGTTTTAGTCATGGGATGGATCATTAGCCGAATGAACAGTAAACATAATGATCAAAGGCATCGAGGATCGAATTTCTATTGACAAACGCGTATCAATTAAAACATTATACATGAATCTCAATGTATTTACCATTAGCCCCCCCCCCCCCCCCCCCCCCCCCCCCCCCCCCCCAAAAAATAAATAAATAAATAATAAAAAAAAATATATATAATAATAATAAATAAAATAAATAAATAATAAATAAATAAGTGTGAAAGCTCCAAGTGATCTTGGTTGAATTTGACAAAGTGTAAGAGTTTGTAGTCACCATTCACTTAGGTAATTGAATTATTAATAATGATTGATTGATTGGTTGATTGATTGATTGATTGATTGATTGATTGATTGATTAATTGATTGATTGATTGATTGATTGATTGATTGATTGATTGATTGATTGATTGATTGATTGATTGATTGATTGATTGATTGATTATTGTCTAGATACTGGTTGAAGTTAGACGGTATCTCATTTTCCTTTAACCGATATTTATCCATCGTAACCGCCTGAAATTGAGGAG
>JBAMJV010001622.1:0-18161 GCA_037951105.1 Echinarachnius parma | reverse complement strand
CTTAATTGCCCCCCCCCCCCCCCCCCCCCCTCGTCCTACCCAACCCGGGTGCGACCCATTTTGTGGTTAGTAATGCGGAAATTTCAATAATATGAACATTGTTGTCTTTCACAATGCTTATCAAACACAGTTTTGTATTAACAAGAAATGGTTCAAGTCTGCTACATTTCAAAAAGACAAGTTGCATTCTCTTGTTCTAAGTGTTTGCTATGCATACACATGGGCCCCGTTGCAGAAAGAGATACAATGATTGTAAGTTACGTTTGATCGTAAGTCAGAAAATTTAGGCGTTTCAACAATCAGATTTGCGCATCTAGAACACGTGGATCTGACTTACGATTAATTGCAACTTACAATCGATTGTATTCTCTTTCTGCAACGGGGCCTAGGTCTGATTCCATTAAATTGTGGTTAAAATAATACAGTTCTAAATTACATGTATGTGTACATATACACAGTACAACTATATATACACTTTAAATAGTGTACAATTTGGTACATGTCCGCCCAACTTATGTTCCCTTAGTTGATTCCTTAGTTCCTTAGTTAAAGTTACATGGATTTTATTAGGATTTTATAGAAATATTGACAATTAATCGATGCCATTTTAATCACAAATTGCATAAAATTGGAAACAAATTTAAATGTTTGTTTAGTGAACACCTTTTTCACAAAATGTTGCCCACTTTCAAATAATTGCAGACATAATTATGACCTCTCAACGCATTGAGATACAACTCTTGTTTTTAAGACATGTATATCACATCAATTAACTTTATAATTATCATAATAGTACATTAATTTACACTGACACAGAACATTCATTGACAAGTGTGTTTGTGTGCGCCTGTTTGTTATTATTATTATTATATATTCGGCAAATTAAATACACAAGAAAAGTATAACAAAGTAAGGAAATTGCAACCAATGGAATGCAGGGCTTGGAAAAAAGTTAATAACTGTGGCAAAAAGCCTTCCGTCTCATTTCCAGTGGTTGCTAACAGAATGGTAACAAATCTTCGTCCCAATCGACAAAATTAATTAGATTTGTTTTGTCTAATAAGGCAAATTAATTGATTCAGGAAACAGTGAAAATTAGTAAATTTAGTCACAATATTAATTGTTTTCCTATGTACAAAATTGTGCACCGTTTTAAGTGTATTCCCGTAAAGTTGTACTTTGTATGTACACATAATTTTGAACTGTATTACTTTAAAAGAATTTAATGGAATCAGACCATGTGTATGCATAACAAGCAAATAGGACAAGAGAATGCAACTTGTCTTTTTGAAATGTAGCAGACTTGAACCATTTCTTGTTAATACAAAACTTGTGTTTGATAAGCATTGTGAAAGACAACAATGTTCATATTATTGAAATTTCCGCATTACTGAATTGTGTGGATTGCTTAATACAAGGTAAATGGAAAGTAACATTTAAACGAAAAAAGGCAGTAGAAACATTATGCCTTTACACAGTTATTTCATGCCTCTTATTATGATGACCAAATATGAACTACGGTGCAGTGGCATACCCAGGATTTTTTAAGGGGGGGGGGGGGGTTTAGTCGTAGAAAATTTTTGAAGCCGAGACCAAATATTTTCGACATTTTCGAGGCCGAGACCACGGTTTTTCACACTTTTCGAGGCAGAGACCATAACAAATGACGGTCGAGACCGCTAAAATTTGGTCTCGAGACCAGTTAAAATTTGAAAGGGGGGGGGGGGGGGGAGTTCAAACCCCCCAAAACAGTCATGTTTTGGTCAAGGGGGGGGGGGGGGGGTTGAACCCACCAAACCCCCCCCCCCCCCCCCCCTGGGTACGCCAATGCTACGATGTACACTTCTAATTCAATAAATAACAATTTCATGATGTTTTGTGAAGAATGTGTCATACTATTATTTGTTTAACCTGTTAAAATATGGCCGAAAAAAACTTTGTTGATGAACGAATGATGACTCAAGTATGTATTATTTTGATGTGTGTTGGGGTAGACAAATGTGTTAATTAGTCTTATACTGTACACATCTACAATATGTGAACATGTGTTAGTTTGTATATGTGTGTGTGTGTGTGCTTGTGTACGTGTGTGTTTGTGCATACGTGTGTATGTGTGTGTGGGAGAAGGCAAGGTAGATGGTTATGAGAATACATGTTTGTATGGTTGGATGAGTGTCAGTAATTCTCTGCATAACACATGTAAACAATTTAGGGTATTTAAAGAAAATGTATAGGTACATATGTTATCGTTGCTAGGGAGAAATATGTACCTAGCAACCAAAGTCCAGCTGTCAATCCATAATATACATTTTTTTTTAAAGAGGGAAGATTACATTTTGTATTCATATACATCTAAAAACAGAGAAAATTGTATATTTAAAGGAACATTTGTCAACGTTGCTAAGGAGCAACTTTTCCATAGCAACCAAATCTAACTATTTCTTTGTTTTTAGCCGTTTACCAGTCAATCGCTAAATTTTCAATAATGAAAACATTGCTTTCTGCTTCAAATACCTTATTGGACATACCTACAACAAAATTTGGTTCTAAAGTGGGACATAGATCACCGTTGCTAGGGAGAAATATGCCCCTAGCAACCGATTTTAACTATTTCTTTGTTTTTAGCCGTTATTCCTTAACGCCCAAAATTTGCAAATGGGAACATTGCATTTTGGGTTTATATACATATTTGGAACATGTCTAGGACAAAATAAAGTATTTTCCAGAACTGGACTACGGAACGAAAGAATTTTGGTCTTCGGCCCATGGCCTATTAGCGTGGGGTTCCCCTTTAAGTTCGGTAATATCAGCTCATATTGTGTTGTCTACAAGAAGGGAAATAATTATGAAGTAAAGAATGAACATCCAGATCCAAAGTTACTTACATATTACAGCGAACAGGCATATCAGACCAACAATAATAATGATGACCAAGATAACTGCACAAAGAACAAAATGTTATTAGTTCATAGATTATTCACGAAAGCATAATTTGTAAGTGGTCTAATCATGCTAATGGCTGGGTTATTTTAGATGTGTATCGAAGGACCGACGCACAGTGGGCCAGGTGTGAGCAAAAGTGCGCCAAAATAGTGACTTGGTCATGGAAATGAAATTGCTTTTTTCATGTTTTAAGCAAAGAATACAACCTGTAGAACATCTCCGAACAATATTTCTTCTCGATATTTATTTTAAGTGGGTCATTTTTCTTCCCAAAGTCCAGAAATGTTGATTTTAGGGAACACATTGTGTTAAATGCAATATTGCGGGTTTTTAATGATTTTGCCAAACGGCTTGCTTAATCGGTTACAGTCCGTTATTCCGAAGGTTCGTTATTCCGAAGGTTCAGTTATTCCGAAGGTTCGTTATTCCGAAGGTTCGTTATTCCGAAGGTTCGTTATTCCGAAGGTTCGTTAATCCTAAAATGAAATAGGGTTCGTTAATCCGAAAATAAAATAAATACGACGTAGAAAAGAATTGAGTTGATTTGATTTTGAGCAGTGTGGACTTGGGAAAGGGGATCAATCTTACTCTAATTGCCGTGGCTGCATGGGGGGTGGGGGAGAAGGGGAGGGGGGCAAAGAGTGGCTTTACAATTCTAGTCAAATTGTATTTTCTTTTTCTTTGTAAAACAGTGCAATAAGAATGAGATATATATTTATATCTTTCTCATGTAAACAAACATGAAATAAAACCGAAATCAGTTAGATTTTGCTGCTTGATATCAGTCCAAAATCACATTTTATTTGTCTGAATTGTATGTATTTCATCATAAATAGCAACTAAGCAACATTTTCGGATTAACGAACCCTAATTCATTTTCGGAATAACGAACCTTCGGAATAACGAACCCGATTTCATTTTAGGAATAGCGAACCTTCGGAATAATGAACCTTCGGAATAAAGAACCTTCGGAATAACGAACCTTCGGAATAACGAACCCGATTTAATTTTAGGAATAGCGAACCTTCGGAATAACGAACCTTCGGAATAACGAACCTTCGGAATAACGAACCTTCGGAATAATGCAACAAATATTCGGATTAACGAACCCTATTTAATTTTCGGATTAACGAACACTCAGGTATAGGAAATTTGCGTGTTCGGAATAACGAACCTTCGGAATAACGAACCGCACCCGCTTAATCGACTTAAAATTTGAAATGCTCGTTCTATAATAGTTATCCTAAGTAATCATACATTTAAAAACTAAACTGTCAGTTATGTCGGAATTTATGTTTAGTAGAATCAAACAAATAATGAGAGAAAATCGATGTTTCTTTTCATGCGCAAAAATGGTCAACATTGCTGCCGATTGCTGCGCTAAAAATATCATGATTGCCTTCCTTACAATGTATGCTTTACTTTGATACCACATTTGCCTGCCACCATCTGCCACCTTATGAGTAAGAAGCGGTTTTCCAACCACATGTTCGCCCTTTTTTTGCCGAAATCGCCCTTTTTTGCGAAAGAGCGCGCCGTGCGCTCATACCAACGAACGTTGAGGGCGTATACCATTGAAGTATACACAGAAATACAATATAAATACTAGAACCCCAACTGAATAAGCGTATAGCGTTTTAACCACAGAGATAGGCCACACCTTTATCAGCAAGTTTTTGAAAATACGCACCGAATGTCATGCAAATGAGGTAGTACGTCAGATTTTTTTCATTTGAATAAATTATCAGACGTGGATTCATTGGATAAATTAACACATTACGCAAAAAGCTAAAGTAATTACGCATTGCGCACTTGCAGTTGCCATGGCATTTAAACACGCACTTCTCAGCAAAATTGCGCTTCATAATACCAAAGACGCTTACGTATTCTAATTCATCTCTATTATTTTAATAACGCGCAGTACTAACAGTTACGCGATGTCATGTATTTAATTGCGCACAGTCAAGAAACAGGGGATTTCCCTACTAGGATCAAAATATTGTTTTTCATTGTGACGTCATAACAGAGGCATACCATAAATTCGTGCGTGATAATTGTGAAGTTCGCGCCCGCGCATTATTATGAATGAATTTACGCTAATATTACCATGGCAGCCAGTCGAATTAACATAAAAATCGGTGGTTCTCTTCATTAAACATTTGGCCAACTTCCATTTTGAGTTGGGGAGGGGGGGGGGGGGGGGGCCTGGAAGTATACACAGAAATACAATATAAATACTAGAACCCCAACTGAATAAGCGTATAGCGTTTTAACCACAGAGATAGGCCACACCTTTATCAGCAAGTTTTTGAAAATACGCACCGAATGTCATGCAAATGAGGTAGTACGTCAGATTTTTTTCATTTGAATAAATTATCAGACGTGGATTCATTGGATAAATTAACACATTACGCAAAAAGCGAAAGTAATTGCGCATTGCGCACTTGCAGTTGCCATGGCATTTAAACACGCACTTCTCAGCAAAATTGCGCTTCATAATACCAAAGACGCTTAAGTATTCTAATTCATCTCTATTATTTTAATTACGCGCAGTACTCACAGTTACGCGATGTCATGTATTTAATTGCGCACAGTCAAGAAACAGGGGATTTCCCTACTAGGATCAAAATATTGTTTTTCATTGTGACGTCATAACAGAGGCATACCATAAATTCGTGCGTGATAATTGTGAAGTTCGCGCCCGCGCATTATTATGAATGAATTTACGCTAATATTACCATGGCAGCCAGTCGAATTAACATAAAAATCGGTGGTTCTCTTCATTACAAATTTGGCCAACTTCCATTTTGAGTTGGGGGGGGGGGGGGGGGGGACCTGGAAGTATATCACGTTAGTACTTCAATGGCTCATACATGGGCAAACTACATAAGATACAGTTGTACGCTTTTTTCTTTGTTGACACAAGTAGCATCTATAAGAAGTCCTCTGACATTTTGTCTAAGATGATGGGACAATCATATGGATTGTATGAAAGTAGTCAATGGTAGAAGAGAGCTCAAAAATGGAAGGAAAATCACAGAAAGCGAAATTCAAGATAGCGGGGGAGAGAGATAGCAAAAGATAGAAAGAGGTAGAGAAAGAGTGAGGGGAAAGAGGGGGAGAGAAACAAAAAACAGTTTAATGACGTCAGAGAAATTTGTAAATGCTCCAATTGTGTTTCTTAGGTCCAGAAACCCCTTATAAGTTACATAAATCAGTGTAATATGAATCTGTCTATGTGTTACAATGAATATTTGCCTTGTCCAATCAGAAAGCAGTATTTTGATGACGTCAGAGAAATTTGAAAATGCTCCAACTGTGTTTCTTAGGTCCAGAAACCCCTTATAAGTTGCACTAATAAGTGTAATATGAATCTGTCTATGTGTAACAATGAATATTTGCCTTGTCCAATCAGAAAACAGTATTTTGATGACGTCAGAGAAATTTGAAAATGCTCCAACTGTGTTTCTTAGGTCCAGAAACCCCTTATAAGTTGCACTAATCAATGTAATCTGAACCTGTCTATGTGTTACAATGAATATTTGCCTTGTCCAATCAGAGAACAGTATTTTGATGACGTCACACGGATTTGAAAATACTCCCATCGAATTCTATGGGTCTGAAAACCCTTAGTTTCTTTAAACTGGAACTTCATTAACCTTCTTCAATGAGTAATTAATTTTGGCACACTTTGAAACGGTTCTGGCCCACTGTGCGACGTCATCATAATTATTAGTCGTCGTCGTACTCTGAGTAAACAAAATTAGTTGTTATTGTTCATCATTATGATTGGCAACGTCCGTCTCTGACGTCTTAGTTTCATCATGATGTTAAACGGACTGTCCGCCTTTTACTAATAGTCTGAACAGTGTCCAGTAGACGGATGACGATGAATCTAACACACACACAAATATTAAAATCTAACAGCCCTGTAATTTGGATTCTACGAATGAAAAACGAATGCGCCCCTCCACCAAACTGTATATCGGTCCATAAAGGAGTTTAACTGATTAAGCATAATATTACAACAATATATTGTGGGAGTCAATATAGGGCCTAAATTTTCGATCCTAGCAGAATCTTCTTCAGAGGCTATAAAGTGACGATAATACAAACAGAAACAACATCATGTATACACATACATGAAGGTACACATGCTAAGAAACTGAGGAAGGGGGTGGAGACATGGAACAATGAAAGGGCTGTGAGTGGCCAATCAGACTAGGCCGGGATTGGAGGAAATGCACACAAAGAGGATGTTATGTAACAAGGAGCAATGTGTGGGTCATAGAAGGAGGCATGATAAAAGAAGTACCATACAGGATGGTAATTAAGGGCATGAATAGTGAGTGGAGGCACAAGATGTGAATGGAGGCGAGATGAAAGGGCTTATAGTAAAGAAAGCCAGAATGGCCACAGAAGAGGGAGGTGTGTGTAGGGGGAGGGGGGGGGGGGGGGGGGGGGTGAACAAAGGGAGCTTAAAGGGGTAGTATAGTTTTGGTAAGGCTGAATTTTAGTAACCAAACCTGGACAGTAACATTATAAACTAATAGTTATAACTCCACCATGCTCGAAAGGTATACAAAATTACAAACGACTAAGTAAAAAACCCATTATCATTCAAAAAGAGCCATTAAAACACAAGAGGGCGCTCTCTAAAAAGGCATTCGTTTTAACCATTTTTCATACAAAATTATGCATGTGACGTTTTATTGAAATCATGATTAAATAGAGAGATCATGAACAACTAATTAAAAAACGATTTTGAAAATTTTTGAAAAAGTGTATGCATTTTTAAAATGTTTTGAAAAATTCATCTAATTATTTGGGCCCCAAATAATTATAAGATTAGATATATTTATTGATATTTCAGCCGTTTCTGGACCGATTTTGACCAAATAAAGTTTATTCTGCCATTAAAATTGCATGTTCTCTCAAATTCGACACTCAGTTTTTCATTACCTCACAAAAAATTGTGATGTGCAGCGCCCTCTCTACCAAAACTAAACTACCCCTTTAAGTGGAGGAGGTGGGATTAATGAAGAGTGGTGGTGGGATGAAAAGGAATGCTGATGGGAAGGGGGGGGGGATAAGAATGGGCGATGATCAATGGAAAGATGAATAAACAAGAGAAAGAAGGATGTACGAAAATCAGACAATGCTTATGTACACAAATTTAAACCCTGTAGAAAAATGGAAAATGAGAGTGTAATGTCAGTTAATTGTTAGTTAGCAAGATACATACATGATATATAAATAAGTATATTGGGATATAAACAATACATGAAAATGATTACAACATGACAAATAGATCAATCTTATGAAACTAATGCAGTTGGCTGCCGATTAGAGTCCTGTGGGAAAACAGAAAGTGGGAGAAATGTAGATTAAACATACTTAAAAAGTGGTGCATGTGATATATCAATAAACAGATGAGCATATATACAATACGTACAACTATATACAGTGTCAAACTATAACAAATGATAATCTAATATGGAGAAAAGGTGAGAGAATTGAAAACTATAGTTGAAAATCGAGCAAAACAATGCATGGAAAAGGATGGAGAATGAGATCTCCTGCTAATGAATGAGAGGGAAGCCTGTGGGAAAACTGGAGAATAATCAATGTCAGTTAAACATACATGTAGGTGAACAAAGTGTAAATGTGAAACAACAAAAACATGCGAGTATACAAGTTATAGAACAAATCATACCAAGAGATATTGTACTGTGCAAAGCTTAGTTAATGTGAATACAACAATTTATCTAGAGTGGAGCGTGGAGAGGAGGTAAATAATTAAAAAACAAAACAAGTATGGGGTACTTCTGTATCTGTTGAGAAATGATAATGGAAGCAAAACAAAACAAATCAAATATAGCAAGCATATGAGGAGAATGTGTAGGATGAAGCTAAACACTGCCTTCTTGAATGTTGAGCCCACGTGATTGGATGGTGCAGAGACATCTCATCCAGTGTTTCTCCCTGCTGGAGCGTACTGAATCTGGACGGTTACCTAGAGATTCTATGCCCTGTAGAATCATGTCAGAAATGGAATGGTTGGGTAGGTTGAAATGATGGCCAACTGGGGTGTCGAGCTTGGATGTGTGGACAGTGGATCTGTGTCCATAGAAGCGTCTCTTGAGAGTGGTCTTGGTTTCACCTACATACTGGATGCGGCAGACTCGGCAGGTGATCAGATAAACAACGTTGGTGGTGGTGCATGTGATGTTACCTTTGGTGTGAAAAGAGTGGCTGGTGAAAGAATCGCCCTGAGAGAGGTGAACCTTGCAAATGACGTATCTGTCGGCTGTGCACTTGAAGGTGCCATGCTGTGTGGGAGAAGAATCGTTAGTGAGAGAAGGGACATCAGCACGAACAATGAGATCCTTGAGGTTTTGGGGCGTCGGTAGGCTAGGATGGGATGGTCTGGGACAGCATGTTGGAGCCGGTCGGAGGTGTGGAGGATGTGGTGATTATCGTGGAGGATGGTACGGAGGGGAGGTAAGTTGGGATGGAAGGTGGTCACAAGGGGTAACACGTCAGTAGTGGTCTGGTTGTGAGTCTTCTGTTTGAGGACATCAGATCTGAGGAGAGAACGAACTTTGTTAATGGCTTGTGTGAATGTTCTGGCACTGTGGCCCCTAGATGTGAGATGTTCCTTGAGATTTCTGGCGTGAAGGGAAAAGTCAGAATCTTTGGAGCAGATACTTATTCTTGTAAAGGTATTGTGAAGCCGACATTTGATACAACTGAAGACCTGATAACAATGGCTGAGCTGGAAGCAGCAATCAACTCTACAAGGAACAATAAAGCCCCTGGACCCGACATGATCCCGATTGAAACATCACAGGCAGGAAGGCCTGACCCCTTGAAGAACATCCTACTTGACCTGTTTAACCATGCGTGGATTACAGGAACAGTACAAGAAGAGTGGTACCAATCATTGATCTGTCTTATCTTCAAACACAAGGATGACCCACTAGAATGCAAGAATTACAGAGGGATATCACTTATGAGCCACGTTGGGAAACTATATGAGAGGATACTGGAAAGGAAAATGAGAAACAAAGTAGAAGAGGTCCTGTCTGAGAGCCAATGTGGCTTTCAACCAGGAAGAGGAACAATAGACCAGAAAAGCTGGGAATATGACATTGATCACCACATCTGCTTGCTAGGCCTAGAGAAAGCCTTTGACCGATTCCCAAGGGAGAAAATGTGGAAGACTTCTCAGGGCTATCATTGGCACAAGCTAAAGGAGCACAGTATTAGGTGGAAAGAGACATTTTGACATCAACACGGGTGTACGACAAGGGAGTGTCCTTTCACCACTCCTGTTCATTACATGCCTCAACCATGTAATAGTTATAATATAGAGAGGGAGGACTACAGAGCAGAACGCTTTGGTTATGCAGACAACTTGGCGCAGACGGCAGACAGCCAGTCCAGAGTACAGTCTATTATGAAATAGTGAGACCAGGAACTGCTGCAGGGCTTAAACTGAGCTACGGCGAAACGGAGAAATCAACGTAATTGGACACACTTTGAAACAAACAACACACTTTACCTATCTAGGCAGCACAATTAAAGCTTAACAACTTGATGGAAGACGTAATTAACAACATAATCACCAAGTTCACAAGGGACGTGAATGCACTGTACCCCCTACTCAAGGAAAGGAAGCTACCGAAAGATGTCAGAGCATGCATGTACACTACCATATTAAGACCAGTCCTGCAGCTGAATGGTATAGTGAAACCTGGATCTTAACCAAAAAAAAACTCATATGCAGAATTCAGGCTACAGATACGAGAGTACTTCGAATCATTCATGGCGTGACCAAAAGAGACAGAATACAAAATGAAACCATTAGAAGCACACTCTCAGGGGAACCCAGTCTAACCATCATCGAAATAAACCAACTGAGGTGGTATGGACATGTCTTGAGGATGCCTGATACAAGGGACACGAAAAGAATGTATGTCTGGAAACCCCGAAAGAAAATCCCAATAGGCCGACTAAGAACCAGATGGGAGAATCAGATAAGAGAAATTACCAAGAAAGAGGAGAGCAACTTTCAGAAAGTCAAAGCATTGACTCTTGACCGGACGAAGTGGAGGAGTTTTACGAGGCTGTTAACTGACATGCCAACTGGCCTACAGGTGTCAGGGTGAGAAGGTGAGAAAAGGTTAATAAATCATCGATCATGCTGGTTATTAGCGATTTAATGACACAGTTCTCTATTTTACGAAGAACATTTTTTACAAAATTGTGGATGGTTAGATTAAAACAACGGTTATACTAAATAAAATAAAATACATTGTTATTTTAAAGGGATGAAATATTGTATTTAACATCAATTATAAAGGGTGCTTAGCAAATGTGTTTTATCTATACCCATGTAGAACATTATTTGATTGCGTAATTGTATCATAAATAATATATTGTTGCCCATTCTCACTATATTTCAATCTATCAAACTAGTTTGGAAGTCGGTACATTTAAGTTTCAAATTCTAATTGTAAAACGTCGTCTCTCGAAATAAACACAACAAAAAAAGTAACTCCCCCCTAAGCAAAATGGCGTAACGTTTTAACAAATTGGGTTTGAGCAACATAACTTGGCAGGAATGTTTCTAAAATGATTGGCTAACGTCTCTGTGAAAATGAATTTTATCCGCCATGCCATGCATGAGTGAGCACACATTAAAGGAAAAATGTCACTTTTCAAAAGTCACAAGAGTCAAAAAGTGAAAATTCTGCCTTTGATGTGTGGTCACTCATCCATGACTCGACGGACCAATTTCATTTTCACACATAAGTTAGTCAATAAATGTAGGAACAATCCAGCCGAGTTATTTTGCTCAAAACCTTTTCGTTAAAAAGTTATGTTATTTGATTAAGGGGGACTTATTTTTGTGTTGAGTTTAATTGATCAGTATTGTTGGAATAAACTCAACAGAAAAGTAAGTCTCCTCCTGATTAGAATAACATAACTTTTTAACAAAAATGTTTTGAGCAAAATAACTCGGCAGGATTGTTCCTACACTTATTGACTAACTTCTGTGTGAAAATGAAGTTGGTCCATCGAGTCATGCATGAGTGAGCACACATCAAAGAAAAGATTGGCACTTTGTGTGCTCACTCATGCGTGACTTAATTGAACAACTTCATTTTCACTCAGAAGTTAGTCACACAGTGTAGGAACAATCCTGTCGAGTTATTTTGCTCAAAACATTTTGGTCAAAAAGTAACGCCATTTTGATTAAGGGGACTTACTTTATTTTTGTGTGTATTACAAAAGCGTGCATGATTCATAAACACAACAACAAAAGTGAATCCCGTAATCCTGCCGAGTTATTTTGCTCAAAACCTCTTCGTTAAAAGGTTATGTTATTTGATTAAGGGGGACTTATTTTTGTGTTGAGTTTAATTGATCAGTATTGTTGGAATAAACTCAACAGAAAAGTAAGTCTCCTCCTGATTAGAATAACATAACTTTTTAACAAAAATGTTTTGAGCAAAATAACTCTGCAGGATTGTTTCTACACTTATTGACTAACTTCTGTGTGAAAATGAAATTGGTCCATCGAGTCATGCATGAGTGAGCACACATCAAAGGAAAGATTGGCACTTTGTGTGCTCACTCATGCGTGACTCAATTGACCAACTTCCTTTTCACTCAGAAGTTAGTCAAAAAGTATAGGAACAATCCTGCCGAGTTATTATGCTCAAAACCATTTTTTTCAAAAAGTGACGACATTTTGATTAGGGGATTCACTTTTTTTGTTGTGTTTATGAATCATGCACGCTTTTGTAAACACACAAACAAAAAGTAAGTCCCCTTAATCAAAATGGCGTTACTTTTTGACCAAAATGTTTTGAGCAAAATAACTCGGCAGGATTGTTCCTACACTTTGTGACTAACTTCTGAGTGAAAATGAAGTTGGTCAATTGAGTCATGCATGAGTGAGCACACAAAGTGCCAATCTTTCCTTTGATGTGTGCTCACTCATGCATGACTCGATGGACCAATTTCATTTTCACACAGAAGTTAGTCAATAAGTGTAGAAACAATCCTGCCGAGTTATTTTGCTCAAAACATTTTTGTTAAAAAGTTATGTTATTCTAATCAGGAGGAGACTTACTTTTCTGTTGAGTTTATTCCAACAATACTGATCAATTAAACTCAACACAAAAATAAGTCCCCCTTAATCAAATAACATAACCTTTTAACGAAAAGGTTTTGAGCAAAATAACTCGGCAGGATTACGGGATTCACTTTTGTTGTTGTGTTTATGAATCATGCACGCTTTTGTAATACACACAAAAATAAAGTAAGTCCCCTTAATCAAAATGGCGTTACTTTTTGACCAAAATGTTTTGAGCAAAATAACTCGACAGGATTGTTCCTACACTGTGTGACTAACTTCTGAGTGAAAATGAAGTTGTTCAATTAAGTCACGCATGAGTGAGCACACAAAGTGCCAATCTTTTCTTTGATGTGTGCTCACTCATGCATGACTCGATGGACCAACTTCATTTTCACACAGAAGTTAGTCAATAAGTGTAGGAACAATCCTGCCGAGTTATTTTGCTCAAAACATTTTTGTTAAAAAGTTATGTTATTCTAATCAGGAGGAGACTTACTTTTTTGTTGAGTTTATTCCAACAATACTGATCAATTAAACTCAACACAAAAATAAGTCCCCCTTAATCAAATAACATAACTTTTTAACGAAAAGGTTTTGAGCAAAATAACTCGGCAGGATTGTTTCTACATGTATTGACTAACTTATGTGTGAAAATGAAATTGGTCCGTCGAGTCATGGATGAGTGACCACACATCAAAGGCAGAATTTTTACTTTTTGATTCTTGTGACTTTTGAAAAGTGAAATTTTTCCTTTAATGTGTGCTCACTCAGGCATGGCATGGCGGATTAAATTAATTTTCACAGAGACGTTACCCAATCATTTTAGAAACATTCCTGCCAAGTTATGTTGCTCAAACCCAATTCGTTAAAAAGTTACGCCATTTTGCTTAGGGGGGGAGTTACTTTTTGTGTTGTGTTTAGATCGGCTACTGTTAACATTCCAGGGCTGAGTCCTATTACGTTTTCCTATTACCTGCAAGTATGACTTTGTTCGACGATGGTGGTGGCACGATATCTGCTTCTTGTGTCGTTGTCAATGCAGTTGTACTTATTATTTTCAATGGAGCAGTAACACTGACAATCGTAGATGAAACTCCAACTCGTGTGGCAGCAACAGTCACCTGGCACACAAAGTCACCGGAACACGGTTGGAAAGTAATAGTTACACTGACGTCTTCTGTTTGTCCACCAGGATGTAGCGACTTTACGATTGGTTCATGGTCTATAGGGCAGGTCGATGAGATCCATGCGAGTGAGACTAGATCCACTGACGCCCCTTCAGTCCTGCAGGTGAGACTTGCAGTATTTTCATCCTGTAGGTCTAATGAGCATGTCTGATTGCTGCCGCATACGTCTACGGCAGGGTACGGATCTGTAGGTGGCTCTATATGATTGAACAGATATAGAAAAACCTTGGCTGAAATATGGCGAACGTTTGCATTTCGTTTACTAACCAAGAACTCACAGAGAGAGATAGAGAAGGGGGATAGATTGGGGGGGGGGGGGGGGGGGGGTGAAGGAGAGAGAAGATCTATACTTATCGGTGAAATGAAACACGCCGTTACATGGTACATCGAGACCGCCAAAACTGTAGGCGTTTTTTAAGAAAAAAAAGTGCACAGAAATTTTGTATTCAACTATTTGATAGTGTGCCTTAGCTAAATACATACACAATAATGGCACTCGTAAATGCCCAATTTATGTTCCAAAATGTCATATTTAAAAATAATACATGCGACATAGTCCATTCAGCACAACAGTTAAACAGTTTTACATAACTACCTTTGACAGTAACATCGGTGTGACTGCGGATGATGTAGCCCCTGAAGTCCGAGACACGACAGAAGTATCTCCCAGCGGTCTCCATGGTGACGTTGTGAATGATGAGGTAATAGTCATCTCTGATTTGGTAAAGGCCTTTGTTGATGGGGTTTGGTACTGTCGTTGCCCCTCGATGGAATGTGATCAAGTCTTCCGCAGTCTCGAACGTGTCCCCTGGTTTGAATAAAACATGACGTTTTAAAATTATGATTATGTTTCAAGGAGATAACAAAAGTCACTTTTATTATTGCAAGTGTTGATACCAAAGGTAAGAACAGCAGGAGGAGATAATCGCATGTTACCGATGTTTTTATCCGACAATTGCCCTCTCGACCTTTCATATTGCACACTGCTCCCGGACACTTCTATCCACTAAAAACAGGCCAATATTAAGAAAGGAAATACATTTAATGTATTTCTTAGTTAATTTAACTATTTACGTATATCTGTTATGATAAATGATGATTGCATTAATATAATAGGTAATAATATGAGGTGATGACGTAATTATTTAGTAAAATGAAGCATTTCTATCGGTTGCTTACCATTGCCTATTTCGTCATATTGCACGTTATAATTACTTCCTCTATATTATTCAAAATATTAACTCCATGAAATCATATCGACTGATTTTGTGTAAAGGTAGTTTGCAATAGATTGGGCTGATAATTATTATTTTGTCTAGTAGTCATTGTATGTATACTATATTGTTTAACCAAGAAATCTAAACAAATATTCTCGAAATTAAAGTAATGATGCATTTTAAACATAACAATGGCTGTTTTAAAGACTATTAATTTTGGCAATGACAATGTTTTTAATTTGATAAGTAATGGGTTACAGTAGGCCAAGTAATGGGCACTAGAACAAATTCAAATGACTCGTTCTACAATATTTGCATTTGTTCAAGCAAAATTGTGTAGCCCTTCCACAATAAGTTTACATTAAACAAGGGGAGGCAAGATCAAGGTGTATTAAGTAACTAATGATAAATGAGGGGATGAAATCTATTGTATTCGATTGGTTAAAGGAATTATAACAATATAAAGACCATTCAGATGAATATGGCAAATAGTAAAGAAATTGTAAAAATACGAAATAAAATTCATAATGTAATTTCGTACAATCATGTAGAACGTTAAATTACAAAACAAATAAATCATACAAAGCATTCAACATTATAACGATTTATTAATTTTAATGATAACATACGATAAAACGGACAATAAACAATTTTTACAATTACGACAGTAAGCATGAAACATCAATCATAACTAACAATAACACGATGTTAACATATTCACCACTACAAAATAACAAACAAACACGTAATTTCGGTATAGAAGAATAGTATTGTGATTAAAAATGTGATGCAAAGAAAAATGAACATGTCAACAAATGAATCACATTGATTAAAACGATGGGTACATGTAATTCAAAATCAAATAATGCAAAATTATTTGGGTTGATCTGGTTTGCCTTAAATATCTTTGGAAAGTTATTGTAATTTAAATTCCTAATTCCTTCCTCTGTATTATTTCAAATATTAACTCCATAAACCTTATCGATTGTTTATGTGCGAAGGTAGTTCTAAATAGATTGGGTCGATAATTATCCCCTTTTTCCAGTATCAATTGTATGCATATTACATTGTTTAACAAACAAATCTATTTTTTACATAAACATGTCTGTCTTTAAGATTATCTATTATTGTAATGATAATGTTTTCAATTTAATATATAATGGGACACAGTTGGCCAAGTAATGAGCACCAGAACAAATTCGAATGACTCTTTTTTGCATTTATTCAAGCGAAGTTGGTTAGCCCTTCCCCAAATAAGTGTACACTATTTAAGGTGATGCAAAACCAACGTGTTATATAAAGTACATTAATAAATCAATTATGAGGGTATAGAAATAAAAATCAATTTATTAAGCCAATATGTGTGCTAATGTTTGATAAATTATATGAAATAATAATGTTTATCCGGATTAAATTTATTATCCATTTTTAATCAAAATAATTAATGTTATCCATTTGTAGTATTTTTGTTTAATTGTCAATCTTCAAAATAACATTTTAAATGTGTTTTCTTTTTTCTTTTGAATAATACAAATTTGGTGTTTTATTAATAGTTTTGTTTTGCTTTAAAACAATTCGATATTTTGACAAGCACATTATATGTTACAATTATAAATGGATTCACGTCATCGTCAATGAGCAAGAGTGTTGTATCATCAGCATTATAAAACGTATTTAACAGGGCGACAACGATTGAACAAGATCATTTAAATACAAAGTAAAAGTCAATGTTCCTAGTGTACTCACCTGTTGTAAAATTAGTGATAGAGGAGTTCTAGCCCATGAAATAAACAACATGTCATTAGAGTAGAATATTGAGGAAATCCGGTGGAATTTAGTACGAACAGATTTTCAAGATGTGGCCATGTGAACAATTATATTTTGTTTTTGTTGGGCCCAGTTTATAAAAGGTTACATTGAACTCATCACTAAACAAATATTGACATGGGGTATCATAGTTCCTAAGTCAATCCCATCGTCTTCTTAGTTGAATGATACATCTAAGACTAAGTCATTCGACCATGTTAAATTAATATTTAAATTGTGTATTCATCTGCAAAACAAAATGAACATCATTATGAAGTAAAATTCAACCATTTGCTAAATGTTGATGCGTTTATCCATAACATGCACATGTACAGAGTCATAATAAACGAAACCGGAATTTAATAGCTTATAAATCCACTATTCTAAAATGTTGATATTAGTATCACATTAAAGCTTAGGACATTGCCTTTACAATGCTTTATATCATACATTGTGATCGTTGTACGCTGCACAGAACGCGACCGTATTATCCAAAGTCATGTAAAAACTACCCGTGTCCAAGTTTGCCGTTGTCTTGTTCCATCATGAATAGATGGGTCTGTTTTTTCCCAAAAACATTTCAAGAATCTCCTTTGGTGAATAAAAAAAAATACCAACTGGATGAAAGTGTTTTTCATGTTTATCAACGTGGAAGGGGATCCCTCACCCCCTACTGTTTGGAGGCAGGGGGCCGTGAATAGGACATGTAGGATGAATTTATCTTTCAAAATCAAACAACAGATGCAACCATTCACAAAACAAGAACACTGCAAACTTAGGCACAGATAGTTTTTGCCAGACTTTAGATAATTAGGTCGTGTTCGGTGAAGCTTGAGTGAAATTGTGTTTAAAATG
>JBAMJV010001621.1:0-134803 GCA_037951105.1 Echinarachnius parma | reverse complement strand
TATCATCTGTGAAATAGACATAGAAGAGTGGTTTTATGACTATTATGGGACCCATCCACTGACCTCTACCCTAAGTAGAGGTCAGTGGACCCATCTTCCTCAACCCATGCTCATTAGTGATCATAGTGATAGATGGCGCTATTTCAAAAGATTCAGTCAACTATTATAAGAAGCCAAAGTGTGCAACGATTTTATATCAAAGAAAACAGTAAAACGGGGATAGTAAAGCGCCATTGACTGATTTTGGTATAGAGATGGCGCTCTTCACAATTTTTTCAGATACTCTATGTGTTTTTATTTGATTTCCAACAAACTCCGAAATACAGGAACAAGAGATACATCCGCTGCCGCTCTGGAATGTCATTCCAAATTAAAGGACAATGAAACCCAAGCGAAGTGTTGTTTTCATAGGCTCTTAGAGATTAGCAGGAATGATCTCTGAAAGATAGTAACTATTCCATTCCCCAAACTCACAAAATGTTGTGTATAAATGTTTTCTATACGTACTCAAATGAAGGGTAAACATATATTTTTGAAACAATAGAAACAAGTTGAAATTTTCTGTACAAACGTACAAGGAGTTGTCCATATCTTTGACAGAGTATGTTGCCAAGTTGAGTCACTCGTAGAGATAATGGCTATTTCCAAAGATCCATAGTTTCCTTATTTCTTGACCAATCGTGCTCAAACTTTCGGAGACTATTCATCTTATTTAGTGTCGTATAATGTAAACAATGAATTGTCTCGAGTTCCATTGTCCTTTACAGTCATATCAAGAAAAGCATGTTATTTGGAATTGATAGTCCACAAATTAGAAATTAGAAACACATAGTCTTCCACTGTATATTTTGAAGTCATCTGTATTATTGTGTAGAATCTGTAGCACTTAAAGCCAAATAACAGTATTGGGAAACGCCCTGCACACAACAAATTAAAACTAGATGGATCTTCGACTGCGCGCAGTCGAAAATTATGCCTCCGCTATCACGCGATTTCAATATCAAGCCCAAATTAACGTGCACTGAAATTAATTTTTATTTTTCATATATTTTGAGTCCTGTGACCTTGACCATATGACCCCAAACTTTGATGGCTACATTGGCTCCCTAAGAAACATTCAGGTACCAAGTTTGATTGAAATCTGACATTCAGTGATTGAAATGTTGCCATTACAAGCCATTTTTGCATATATTGAGTCCTGTAACCTTGACCTTTGACCTCATGAACCCAAACTCTAACCAGATCATTGCTACCCCGATGTGTACACTCATAACAAGTTTGAAGTTGATCCGTCAACTGGTTCTTGAGATATCGCGAGAACGAGGCATTTTTGCATATATATTGAGTCCTGTGACCTTGACCTTTGACCTCATGACGCCTAAAATCTAATCAGATCATTGTCACCCCAATATGTACCCTCATACCAAGTTTGAAATTGATCAGTCCACCGGTTCTTGAGATATCGCGAGAACGAAAACGGGACGTACGTACGGACGGACGGACGTACGGACGGACGGACAACCCGAAAACATAATGCCTCCGGCCACTTCATTGGCGGAGGCATGAATATGCTCTCATCACCTACCACATGACAGAATATATCATAACATGGATGTTAATGTAAAGATTTGGACAAAAACTGCTTGGAAATTTACTAATTGAGCATTAGAAGGTTTGAAATAAAACAAACTTTGACACAGTTCAACTCAACCGCGTGCGGAACCGCATATACGCTGTGTGCAAAAGATTACGCACGTTTTCACGGTATGCAGGCTTGTCGATATCTCCAGCCCAGCGATTTAATCTCAATCGCAGACAGGTACGAAGGGGCGGTAAATTTAGGCTCAATTTCACTGGCGTGCATTGAATGTCCTCCGATATTTCTGCATTTAACGATAGTAAAGTGCGTATTTTACCACACAATCCCCTTTTTTTATACTTATTCAACAATACTGATCAATTAGTTTGGCCAATATAGATGATTTTGGGAACTTTCCCAATACTGTCATTTGGCTTTAAATGGTGATAAATACATTACAAGTACAGTTAGTGAGTCTAGGAGAAAATGCAATTTCTTACTACTTTCAGTACGTACTAAAAACAGACAAATGCACATCTTGTATTTCAGAAAGTGTGATTTAATTTATCTTAAAAGGAGTGACAATGTACACATATTATAAAGAGACAGACAATTTATCATCTTCACCATTTAAAACAGATCTGTACAAAATATGAATTCTTATTTACAAACATGTATAATACATCAAATTAAACATTCACATTGAAATTTGAACTTTCCATTGCTCTTTTGATACCATTATTTGTTGGACAGGATGCTGTAACATTTTCCAAATCCACAAAACTTAGAACCCTATAGTGGTTCTCTCATACCCTTGTTTTCACTTGTATTACCAACAGAAGCATGGGACAGGTTTTTTTTTTAATTTAAAGGGAGTGTCCGCCTTTTACAAATCGTCTGAACAGTTTCCAGTAGACGGATGAGAATGAATGTAACATTTGGATTCTATGAATGAAAAAAGCTAATTTGGAGAAAACAAAGAAAAACAAAGAAAATAAAAAGAATTACATTTTGAATCGCAGTAAATACATTACGAATGGTAAACGACACCCAAATGAGGCAATTTTGACCATTAAATTTTTTTTTAAATTTAGTTCATTAATATAGATGCATATCAACAGCAAAACATATGAATATACATCAATTAATACAATTAAAAGGTAATTAACTGATTTAATGAGTACTCTAATGTGCTATACTTTACTGTACAAAAAGGTCATTAGAATATAAGATAAATGTGACTTTGAACTTGATTTTGGAGAAATTGTAGGCCTTTTTTTTACTCAAATTTTTACAGAACATTCAACAGATATTACTGATCAATTTGACATCAAAATTTAAAAAAAAAGTAATTATACTGTATGTCCCCCCTTAACTGATTTAGCATTATATTACAACAATATTGTACTTATTCTTGTAAAAGTATTGTGAAGCCGGCATTTTTGAAGGTATGCCACGAAAAAGGTCTCGAAAATGAAGAATAAATAATTATGTGTAGTAAGTTTTAGCGAGTCTTAGTTATTTTGTTTAGTATTCCCTTACGCCGTTGTTCAATCACAATCTGTGCGCGGGTCACGTAGGGGTCACACACAGCCCGGAATGTGCCAGCAGCTATCGTGAGCAAAATTCTGCATAGGTGAAGACTCGTAATGCATAATAAAACGTGTCGCGTAGCATAATTTATTTTGAGGTCTATAACTTCACGAAAAGGAGATTTCAAGATCTAATTTTTTCAGGCAAGCTGTTAAATTACATTTTCTTTCATATAAGATAATAACCTTGCAACTTTTGAAATTTGGCTTGCAAAAAGGCGGACACTCCCTTTAACATGAAATGTTCACACTTTACTTATTGGACTATTTTTTATCAGATCACAAAAATACACAATTTATCAGGCATTCTTCAACATGTTAACAAAGTTATTAGATCCATTTAAAGCCACATCTCACATAAACATATTCTTCAAGCAGTGTTACCCCTATATATCTCTTGAGTTGATGTAATTACAGCACATTTATCGCAGTACAGGGGGGTGTTTCACAAAGATCCTAAGTTGAACTTAACTCTAAGTTGGACTTAAAATGTATGGAAAGCCTGTTAGTTTCTTTGAAAACAAATTCTAAAAGTCCATTTAAAAGGCATTTAATGTTGTTTCAATTTAAAAATATTTTTCTATTATCACAGAGATTTAATGTTCTTCATGTAAAATTTATGAAAAGTCTAAAATACTTTCATTTTTGCTTTTGAATATATTTTGTTCTAAGGCTACAAATGGCTTACCATACTTCTTAAGTCCAACTTAGAGTTAAGTACAACTTAGGATCTTTGTGAAACACTTTGTGAAACACATCTTTGTGAAACCCCTAATAATAATGATAATGATATTCTTGAGTTATATAGCGCCTATCACAATTGATAATCATCTCTAAGCGCTTTACAATTGTATTATTACCCCGCTCATCGGATACATCCTGCAATCAATCCAGCACACAAAGAGCACGTTTTCCATTCCCTGGGGAGCATTCCAACCAGGCAACCTTATATAATTCTTTAGAGTTGTGGTTATTGCTGCTACATCTCTTGTACTGAGAACTTGAGCTGTGCTCATTCATTCACTGTTTAATTCTGCAATCATAGCTCATAATTCATAGCTCATAATTACAGGACAATGCTGTTAATATGACAGTCTTCAAGCGACGTTCAGTTGCCCCTATAATTCTAAAGAGGTGATGTTATCGCCACTGAAATACCAATGTTCTATTGGTTCCACTCTAGAAACATGATCACGGTACAATTATGCTGGCAAATTGACATTCTTGATCCTTTGTTGCCCCTTCTCTTGAGTTATCGCCACCACATCTCCTGCAATACCTTTGCTGCGCAAGTGGTTGGTAGGTCCCCGGCCGGCATTGGGTGCAGGGTTGAAGACCCGACGTTGAGAACTGACCAGGTGGACATGGTTCTGTAATTAAATGAAGAGAAACAACAAAAGTATGAAATGCAAGATACTATTCATATTTGCTGATGAAGTAAGAGAATCAAAGTGGAGATGGGCAGGGCATGTAGCAAGACTTCAGGACAATAGATGGACATATCGCTGAACAGAATGGCAACCAAGGAAGGGAAAGAGAAAAAGAGGAAGGCAGAAGAAAAGATAGAGAGATGAACTAACATCATACATGGGAACGGTCGCGTGGACTAGGATAGCTAGAGAGAGAAGAGAATGGAAATGTCATGAGGAGGGCTTTGTCCAACGTCTGGATGAACTATAGCCTGATAGATAGATAGATAGATGCTATTTTGTAGTATGCATTCTTGATTTGATGATGCCCCCTCCAGAGTGGTGAAGCCCTCTGGACACTGGAAACATTGACTGTAATGTAGTTATTGTTACATTTATCAGATAAATCATAATTACTATTAACATTTACCTTTGAAATTTGGATTGTATGATGACCCCAAATGGTATGATGACCCCTAAAAAGCCACATGGCTTTCGAAACATTTAAATAGGGATGGTTTTTGTTGTTGAACTATATAAGGTGAACATTACATTTATGAAATTTATATCATTATTACTAAATGTGTACCTCTGCAAGCATGATTGATGACCCCTTCATAGTGGTCAGGCCATCTAGACACTAAAACATTTAGGGATAGCATTGTTTGTTTTTTGTTTTTTTTGTAATATATAATTTTGTTTAATTTATCAGAAATATTGCAATTGCAGTGGAACCTCATTATAACAAACAATGTCCTTGGGTTACTCTGCTATATCAGGTTTCTTGTTAAATATATGGGTAAAAAAGGAAAGGAATATAAAAAAGCTTGGACATTATCTTGTTATAAGAGGGTTTTGTTATATCAGAGATCTTTATAATGAAGTGGCACTGTACTAATGTGTGTCTCTGCAATCTTGATTCGATGATGCCCCCTCCATAGTGGTCAATTTAAGCTCTCGGGACATGGGAAACATTGAGGGATGGTATTGTTGTAATATATAAGAAGAAACCCAGGGAAACTTTTCTTTGCTCATTTTAATGTAAATAATATAAGTAGGTGTTAAATTTATCAAATATATCTTTATTACTTATATGCATACCTTTGCAATCTTGAATTGATGATGACCCCTCCATAGTGGTCAAGCCCTCTGGACACTGGAAACATTCGGTCTGTCCAGACATTGGTTGAAACCAGCCCTCTGTACAGGGGACGCACGGCGCAAAGCCTGATTCTGAGACATGTCCGGGGATGCACTCAACTGCAAAGAGAAAATATAATCATATCAATTACAAGTAACCTAATTTTACAAAGCTAGTGGTCAAGCCCTCTGGACAATGGAAACATTCGGTCTGTCCAGACATTGGTTGAAACCAGCCCTCTGTACAGGGGACGCACGGCGCAAAGCCTGATTCTGAGACATGTCCGGGGATGCACTCAACTGCAAAGAGAAAATATAATCATATAAATTACAAGTAACCTAATTTTACAAAGCTAGTGGTCAAGCCCTCTGGACAATGGAAACATTCGGTCTGTCCATACATTGGTTGAAACCAGCCCTCTGTACAGGGGACGCACGGCCCAAAGCCAGCTGATTCTGATCGCGACATGTCCAGGGACGCACTCAACTGCAAAGAGAAAATATAATCATATGAATTACTAGTCAAAACTTTATTCTACAAAGCTAGAAGACTATGTATCAAACATTGACATACAAGTATACTTGAAAAGTCTACGATACTTAGAAGAAATATACAGTTGTTGCAATGTTATTGTGGTGCTAAGTACAGCCTTTAATCATCTTGAAGCATTTTTCTAGGGTAAACTGACTACAATATACTGCACATAACTTTATATTAAGTCAGAAGTTTAATTTTGTTTGAATTTATGTTGCTATTCACTTATATTCTTATACAATTTCAACAATATCAATCAGTTCGTTGGGCCATAAACATGTTTTCCGTAACTGTACTATTATATGTACTAGTATATGACTGGAGTCTCAAACATCACTTTTGGAAAATTCTTATGAAGTTATTGGATCACATTAATATGCTTGTACCTTCACATTCCTCTGTATGTCTTGCTCCCTTTTCTCGTGTTGAAGTCCCTTTCACACAGGGCTTGCACCGACTCTGACCCGGTTCATCCTGGTATGTACCCCGTTCACATCGGTAGCACTCCAGGTCAGACCGGTCAAAGAAATGGCCCAGTGGACATGCAACTATTGGAAACACAAAAGGAAAGGGAATACAAATCATGATATATTTTCTGTTTGCAATATGTAATAGAGGAACTGGAGGATCAAAGTAGAATGCCATAAAATACAAACTGATCTGCACATTCTAACTAACTCTGACCAGGTTCATCCTGGTATGTACCCCGTTCACATCAGTAGCACTCCAGATTAGACTGGTCAAAGAAATGGCCCAATGGACATGCAACTATTGGGGAGGGGGGGGGGGACACGGAAAGATAAAGTGTTGTTATGACGTACATGCATGTCTTTCTGTACATGAACTGAAAATGTTTTAAAAAGACTTTGATTTGCATATTTCAGGGCTCTTTTTAGTGAGGTTCCACTGTAACATGAATTAAGTCCCCAGCCTGAAGGTTTCCCAAAAAAGTCCTGTCTCTTACCACATGAAAGTCCATTCCTTGCAGGAACGTAGCCCTCGTGACATTCCATGCTGATGTCATCATACAACAACTTGGTTTCCAATGGTGTGGGACCGTGCGTAGCAACATCCTCATCACTGTGTACTGTAGCATATGTGTGGCGATGCATGTGGTTGGCCAGGTCTACTAGATATTGGTGAATCGGTTTACTGCTGTTATAGTCTGCTGAAGACGATGTCATCGCGATTACCTGAAGCAGGGTCGAATACAAAAGGAAATTTGTGAAGACTCAGAAAGTAATTTATCGAGAAATTCTGTTCTGAGGCACAAATGAATTGTGATTAGCCTGTCTTAATTTGCTGAGCTGCCCTGATAAAACAATGTTGTAAACAATGGTTGGTATACAATTTTATTTAATTTCAATAAAGTGCATCAAAGTTTTGCAAGGGGTAAATTCCCAACACGTACGCATTATTAAACCTGGGTTGATAAAGTGACTTTGCTGAAGGACATACGCATCTAGAATGGGAATCAAACCCAAGGCCCTCTTATTGAAAGACAAAGACCCAAACCAATATAATAAAAAAATAATAATATTGGTTATTTGATATAGCACTATTCAGGCGAGTATCATATCGCTTTAAACTATCATTATTACCCCGGTCAACGGATACACACCGCAATCAATCCTGCACACAAAGTGCATGTTTTCCACTCCCTAGGGAGAATTCCTGCCAGTCACATGATAGACGCACACAGTGCTAAGGAACATACCACAATACTCCCAAAAAGGACTATTTGACCCCTGACCCCGGCCCATCCTTGCCCAATTATGTTTGACTACTTCCACATCTAAGGAAGAAGTGAATAGGTACAGATATCTTTGTCTCAACATTCACAGATCGAGTAGCACATGATCTGCATACAGCTTTTCTCTGAAGATCAACTTGCTGGCTAAACATAACAAATGCTATTTTTAAACTCATTTTAATTTGCTTGTATGTTTATATGAGTATTAAGTATTGTATTGTATTATACATGTATTTGTTATTTTTGATTTGTTACTTTGACTTTGGTGTTGTATTGTTTTTATGCTATCGTGTTTACTAGTTTTCTTATTTAGACAGACTATTAGTGCGCTTAGAAACGCCCGTATAAAGCGCCTTATAAATGCAATTATTATTATTATATGAGATGTTCAATAGCATTTAATTTGTATGTTGAAGATTATATAATACATTTCAACACTCAGAAATAAATTTTAACAATGAAAATACAAATTTTTTAAATAAAACATATTTGCCTTGAAAATTTGGCTTTTAACCATATATGCACAGTAGAAATACTTACCATGGAAACAAAAGTGACATTTTCGCTCACAAAGTTATCCTCTTTCTCGCCGACTACGAGAGTTGATCTCTTCTTGCGTCTGTCGTCTGCACCGCAAACGACGTTAACGTGGTCAACGGTGCATTCTGCATTCTTGGTACAGATTTCCGAGAAATGCGACTGGCTGACAATATCCACAAATTTCTGCGAGATAGTCTGTCTTGTGTCATCACTGTTAGAGGCACAAGTTCCGGAGTAGTACATGAGGCTAAGCGGGAGGTTCATTCGTCTGGGATTCCTACGTCCTAATAATGAGATCAGAAAGTAACATCATTACATCATTATAATAGTGTATTGCGTGATGGTGTTTTCTTTATGAGGACTGTCATTACGTAGAGAAGATTTACTGTACATGGATTAGATAAAGTTGCTCATGCATTTCTTATGTAATTTTTTGTCGATTGAGAGTCAGCATGACACAACCCATACCACCCACCAGCACCACCACCAGTACAAACATCACTAGAATTGATTTATCGCTATAAAATTACACAATGCAATGCCACTAAAAACATAAACACAAGTCTACCCCATATTAAGTTTACTCACTCTATTTACTCACTGGAACAATCAGGAACATTAGCACGGGGGTGCCACAGCCCTGATGAACCGCAGATGAAGACGTCAATGGATGACTAGACTGGGTTTTTCCCTTTGTTTCCATTGAAATTCAGAAAATACCATAGACTTTGCAAATAGCCAACTAGGTTCCCAAAGGCAAGGGGTTAACTGTGTAATAAAATACACTACATGATCACAAATTAGAATCTTAATACTCACTTGAGCAATCAGGAACATTAGCATTTGGGTACCACAGCCCCGATGCCCCACAGATGAATATTTCGGGTGGCACCTGGTTTGCCCTCAGTCGGGGTATGTCATAATCCTTGTTGCAAACCATGGTACAGTATCTGCCATAGGCAAAGCCGTCATCACAGGCTACGGCACCGTGAACAGGTGTATCCAAATCCTGGCAAGACACAGCTGCGTAGAGAGAGAGAGGGGGGGGGGGGGGGTAGGGTGATATGATAAGAAGAATGTTTTAATTTATATAGCGACTAATATGTTGATAATCATCTTCATTAAGTGCTTTACATTATATTTTCATGTGGCACCTGGCTTGCCCTCAGTCGGGGTATGTCATAATCCTCATTGCAAACCATGGTACAATATTTGCCGTAGGCAAAGCCATCATATCACAGGCTATGGCTCCGTGGAAAGGTGTATCTAAATCCTGACAAGACACGGCTGCGTAGAGAGAGGGGTGATATGATAAGAAGAATAATAACAGCTTGTATAAAGCGCTTAATACAGGGTTTCTAAGCCGTGTTACAGAATAATAGAATTACACAATATAATGACATTTAAAAAAGTAATATTGTACAATAAAATCATGTAATTTTAAGTGAGACGATATAGCTTATACTGTAAACATATGCTTAGATTGATCTAAATAAGTGGGTTTTGAGTTCAGTCTTAAATGAGTCCAGTGTGGTGGAGGCACGGATGTGGACAGGATGGTTGTTCCAGAGAGTGGGTGTGGCAATTGAGAAGGCGAAGAAGAATGTTTTAATTTATATAGCGACTAATATGTTGATAATCATCTATATTAAGTGCTTTACATTATTAACCCCATTCGTCAAGGACACTCGCAAAAAGTTCTAACAGGATTTCATTGTGTTAATATAATTAGTAAACTTTTTAAATCAAAGTATCATGAAATATGCATGGTGAAAATATGTTAATTAAGCACTAATTTGCTGTTTTTCTATATATAGGACATATGACTTGCATAAATCAATTGGGATGCACGGTATGTTAACTTATGCAAAGAAAGGGGAATATTTGATTACCTGGAATTTCCTTTTCCTTATTACCATTGCAATAAAATCAACAACTTCCTCCAAATACTTGATCTCCTCAAAAAGATTATCAGCATCATCACCATCACAATCTTCATCATCATCAACATCACCAACATCACTCTCAACATCCTCATAATTATCATCGTCACCATCACCATCAATACTATCATCATCATCATCATCATAACCACAATCACCACCATCATCATCATCACCATCATCATCATCATCATCGTCATCATCCCCATGGTACACCTCATCATCATCATCATCATCCCCATGGTACACCTCCTCCTCCTCATCATCATCATCATCACTTATCTCCTCTTCCTCAAAATCATCATCATCATCACTATTAATATCCGCCTCATGACCATCATCCGTATCTCCTTACGTGTGATGTTGATGTTGATCCTGCACTCTGCTCTCAGTCCGCTCCCCTTGTCACTCGCCCGGTACAAGATGACGTGGTTTCCCCAGGGGAGTGATGCTGGGTTGTTGCCATAGTTACACGTCTCAATGAGTTCGGTGCCGGGGGCTGGCAGGAACTCTGGCACCTCCCATCCCACATCGGTCAATTTGGTGGACGTAGTGATGTTTTGGCTGGGTGGACAGAACCTCACCACTGGCCGAACTTCATCTGTAGAAGAAAAGCAAAAGATATTTCAGATCATGATATATCGGATAAAGATGTGTCCTGGTTTTTGCTTGCCATCCCATTTTTGTATAGGAAATTAATAAATTCTCAGGCAAAAATTACAGTAATATTGGTCGATTTGGTGGATGTAGCGATGTTTTGGTAAGGTGGACAGTACCTCACAACTGGCTGAACTTCATCTGCAAAAGAGCAATGCAACCAATGAATCATTTCACGAACAATGGGTTAAAAGAATGTCCTAATTTTCACTATATAGTCATCTCATTCTTGGATAGAAGATTAACAAATTGTTTGACAATTATTATAGTAACTTATAATAACAGGTGGTACAGGTAAAAAGGGGAAGTTGTGTTTGATGTCAAGTCAAACAGTGACATGATTATACATTGATGAGGGTTTCATCTTGAAAATTAGCACATGTTATGTGAATTTCCTACTTACTGATGATGTTAATATCAAAGACGCAAGTGGCGGAGTTGTTTGACCCATCAGTGAAGGTGTAGACACAGGTTGTGTCTTCAGTAACATTATATGGTGAGGTCAGGTCTGGAGGTGTGGTCTTGACTGTGAGATTGTCATCCCAGTTGTCAGTTGCCATGGGGATGACAAAGGTCACCTCCACGCCCCAGAATTCAGTGCGCACCGCTTCAATGGGCTCCGAGGGACAGGATGTTATGACGGGTCCTCTGTAATCTATAACACAAGGGGAATAAAGTTCATGTTAATTGTTACTAATGTCAAGCTGATGATATGATCTATACATATAGTATATCGAATCTGAGTTACCAATTGTGCTTTACAGTTAAAGGCTAAACAAAAGTTTTTGGAAATGCCTCACACAAACATTTTATACTATAAATTATATGCTTTTATACCCCAAATGTTAGGCGGTATATATACTATAAAATTGATGCATACATGGACAGCACTTGCACGGATAGATGAAGCATTTAATCCAAGGGATGGTTTAATACTTTACATCGATTTGAGTTTTTTTGCTGAAGGCTTCTTGCATTAAAAGGAATTACAGATTTTGTAATACTGAATACTTACTTTGTTACATATCTCACGATTTTGGCATCACTGGCAGCTGTTGCATAAATCGCCATTTTGCTATATCCAATTTCATGTATGTCCACTTGCCGAATGGGCAAGATGGTCGGATATTCAAAAGATTACTATTTTGTTACCAGTTTTATACCTCCCTCAAATTCTTTAACCCTCATTACGACTTCCCTATCTTCTTACCAAGACACCTCAGAGCAGCCAATTCTTTCTCATTGCTATCCCATCGGCCACTTGCTAAGCAGGTAAGCGTATTTAATTGTCCGGACAGAGTACGGTCTCTGTCGCAGTGAATCGTGCAAACCGTTCCGGCGTGGACTTTCTCAGAGGTGTTACAACCAGAGGGCAACACAATCACGCTTTCGTCAACAGTCAGTGGATCACATCCGATAACTGTGGAATATAGATATAAACATGGAGGTTCACAATTTTTAATTGTGGCCATACTTCCATTGTCCATAATAAACCCATCAAATTAAACATATAGAAATAAAATCCCATTTACTTTGCTCTTTTTCATTGATATTATATATTTTGGGTCGGTTTCTCTATATGTTTGGTTTAGAAGTATAAGCATTGACATTCTGTGAATAATGTGATATTAAAGTTGAATATGAAGTGCCTTGACATAAACCATAAATTGTTCTTATGTGTATGTCAGGTTTAATTCAGTGAACATATTTTAAACAAATTATATAGCAGTCAGTAGCAGTCAGTACAGTATAGCCGGGGGGGGGGGGGGGGGGGTGGATTCCACCCCCCCCCCCCGAGATCTCGGTCGCCGAACGCGCGGCCACCACAAAATTTGGCACACAGATAGATTGCGACATAATCTACAAGACTGCATTGTTATTTTTTTGAAAAAAATCAATTTCGAATGAATTATGCAAATTTATGCAAAAATCCCCTTTTTGTCAATAAATCACTAAATATGGCTCAGAATATGCTAATTTTGTGCATGAATATTCTTTATGTCCTAATTATCAGGTTTTCAACATTAAAAATTGCGACAGCCAAAAAATTCCTTATGTATTTCTTTGTTTTTTGAATTTCTTATGTATTTCTTTGTTTTTTTACTTTTGTTTTTAATAATTTGTTTTGATGGAATAAATTATTAACCATTATTCAACAACTTTTATCCCAAAATTAAATGACTGCAGTGATTAGAATGAAAAATAATGAAGGTTTTGTCTATTATAGGAAAAAATCAATTTCCATAGGATTTGTACACAAATCACAAAATTTGGCGATTTTCGGGCCGATGCTCACTTACAAAAGGTCACGTGACTTTAGAACCGTATACCCGGTCGTCGCAAATTTGGTCTCAACAGTTGCGCAAGACTTCAATGAAAAAACTCATGAAGTCGCGCGGCAATACCTGCGCGCATTGCGGAATTATCACGCAAAAAGTCTAGGGGGGGTGGATTCCACCCCGCCCCCCCCCCCCCAGCTAGGGGGGTTAGGGTTAAATTGTTTTTATTATATGCAGAAATTCATCTGTATACAAAATATGAATATAACAAATATGGACAGATAGTTGTATTCTGTATAATGGTACTATAAGGGATGGAAGCTATATTATACATTATTGACTGCTATGAGGGGCATATTGAAAATTATAGGCCCGAGGTCATATCATGATTTTGAGATCAACCGAGGGCTTATAATTTTCAATATGCCCCGAATAATAAAGCAGTCAATAATTGTTTTATATACCGAACAAACCTATAATCTTTGCGTAATAGTCCTAGCGCAGAGCGCGTATTGCGCTACCTTTCCATTCATGGTTACGCGCATTAACAACTATTGCGTGCCCAAATGCAAAACGTGCGCATCAAAGTGAATAATTAACCCGCTTTACATACACATGTATACTGTAATTGAATGGGGAATTACACATTACAGCTAGTGCATGCAGTGCACCGCTGCAAGTTACTAATTGTTGAATGACGAATTACTGTCGCGACCACGGAAGGACAACGATGCAAAATGTGCACCATTTTCGGAATTTTTAAATTCAAATACCGCCATGTTATACATGAAATGCATCTCTAGAATATTCTTTGGAACTTATTGATATTCACGGGAAAAAATATTCTGTATTTCTTTTCAAATTACTCCTTGGGAAATCTGGTCGAGCATCTTTCGCAAGCTAAAACAAGACCTCCGCTCACAGAGAAGCTTTTATAACATGCATCTCTATAGACTTTTCGACAAAAAATCAATATGCTCCCCCGGAGCCCGCTTTGTTTGTTTTGTTTTGTTTTTATTTATTTTGTTTGTTTGCTGAGCAGGCAAAAAATCAATATGCTCGCCCGGATCCTGCTTTTTAAATTTTTTTTTATTCATTTTGTTTGCTGAGCGGGCAAAAAATCAATATGCTCCCGGAGCCTGCTTTGTTTGTTTTGTTTTTATTTATTTTGTTTGTTTGCTGAGCGGGCATATTAAAAAAGAGGCCCGCTCGTTTAACCAATCAGATTGCAGGATTCTCGATGTGAGGTATTATATAAATGTTCATAATTACAACTTTTCATTTACATGAATTTACAATATGGTTCATCATCTCATAAAAGCTATCACAAGTGTAAGAGAACGCGTTAGGGTTAATGAAAACAGATTTCTTAATAATACGTGTGGTTTACGGGTACACCATGTGAGATGGGTGGATTGGTAAGCCCTGAAAAGGACTATGGTAGTCCTAGAAAGGACTGTTGGTGTAGTTCTGAAAAGAACTGTTGGTATTCTTTCTAGGAGAGTTCTAAAAAGAACTCCTGACGACGGATAGTCAACCTATTCGAAACGTCGAGTCCCTCCTACCATCCACCCTCTCCTCGCAATACCAACAGTCCTTTCTAGGACTATCAACAGTCCTCTCTAGGACTACCAACTGTCCTTTTTAGGACTCTCCTAGAAAGAATACCAACAGTCCTTTTCAGGACTATCCCAACAGTCCTTTATAGGACTACCAACAGTCCTTTCTAGGACTATCAACAGTCCTTTCTAGGACTACCAACAGTTCTTTTCAGAACTACACCAACAGTCCTTTCTAGGACTACCATAGTCCTTTTCAGGGCTTACCAATCCACCCATCTCACATGGTGTACCCGTAAACCACACGTATTATATACACCACCATGGAAACCGATACTTACAAGCAAGATTTCTTAATGTAATGTTATTTTGTACCTTGACAATAAGGCTCATCATCCGTCTGCCAGTACATGTCAGTACCGTTGAATTCGCAGCTCGCCTCCGGGGAGCCAACCAATGAGTAGCCAACTAGGCAGGTCACCTGACAGATGGAGCCATACGATGTGTCACATGACCCAACCAGAGTCCCGAAGAGAGGGGGCTGAAGCTCTCTGGAGCACTTGCGAACTTGAGGAGATTAATACAAAATAAACATTTGCAAGATATTGTGAAGGTTTACAAAGAATGTAACCATTGGTGTAGCTATGGGGGCACATGGGGCAGTGCCCCTAAAAAAGGACAAAACTATTAAAAATCATTAGATTAACAAGACAGACATACAGAGTCCACCGCTCCTTGATATCAGTCACACCAAACTTTACCACTGGGTGGCCGGAGCAATACCCATCTATTAAAAAGTTAAAGTCTTTCCCGTACCAATGTTGGCACATAACGCGGCGCCTATCTCCGTTTCATTAGCCCTGGGCCACACGTCTGCTAAATGTAGCGAAAGTTACAGAAGGGGGCCAGTCCTCTGGTAACTCGTGTGATTAACTTTCCCTTCTCCATACTATAAATGCAGAGTGTCTGTCTAGAAAGGCAGAAGGTACCATTTTTAAAGTCTTTGGTATGACCCGGTCTGGGTTCGAACCCGGGACCTCCCGTGCATGAGGCGGACACTCTAACTGCTAAGCCACCATGCTTGGTAATACCCATCTATACATCATGTAAAATACGACAATATATATCAATACAAAATTATAATATCATATCAGAGTATATTATATAACAACCACGACAGCTAAAAGGCGAGTGGGTAGATTTCTTTGGAGAACTATTTGTTTAGAGCAAAACAACAACAAAAGAAAGAAAAATAATCCACAAGCTTGTACTGTTTAAAGCAGAATTGGTTGTTGAAATTACTTCTGCATGCATTCAATACAAATGCACTAGCTATTGAAGCTTTTTGTTTAAGTTTCATTTCATCACATCTAATCAGCATGTATCAGAGAACTAGGGCTGATCAAGATCTCAACTGGGTGGACTACATCATGACGTGATTGTCCCATATTAGCTTAATTGTCTTCCACCATCGTGGTGATCAATTTTATCATTTTTGTTTCTGTATCGACCACATTCTTATCAGTTTATTACTACCCCGTGTTCACACACAACATTTTCAGCCCTTAATCATGACTAAAGAATAAGCAGCTGACTATAGAATCAGCTTCTCATTAAAAATTCCTGTGTCTGAACGCTAACTAAACGTCGTATCGCTAGTGATGACTAGCGATATGCTGGTTTTATCGTCGTTTCGTACGAGAGCTGACTATAGAATCACGCTTATTCCGTGTGTGAACAACCGTAACTCGCTAATCATGACTAAGTGGGAGTGGCTTAATGCGAACGTTCGCTCGCACAGCTGCAGCGAGACAGCGCAGACAGAAAAAAATGACAACACACTGCGCAGTAGCAAACTGCGCACTTATACGATGTTCGGGGGGTTCGGCACCACCTGGAAAACAGCTGTTGTTCGATATATGCTCTGTGCGTGTGAACACCAGGTTTGATTTAATCATCACTAGCGAAACGTCGTATCGCTAGTGATGATTCTATAGAGATGATTAAGGGATGAACATTTTTGTGTGTGAACACGGGGCTACTGTCAACAATCCCATGCTGTGTTTACTTCCCTCAAGGCCAAGAGAGATTATAACTGCCCTGGTTCCTGCCCTCTCCTGCTCTGCTCATATCTCAGTTGGCATGGCAACCTGATAAGACATTCCAGAGCCAGGGCATTACCATGGTCTCCCCCTCTCCTCCTGGCGTAGTTTATGCGGCCCGGGGGGGGGGGGGGGGGGGGGGCCACTCAAATATATTGCTGTACACACGCGCGACAAAAAAAACGCGTAAAAGGGGTACTTTTTGCTGATCATGGCGCGTCACGCGTGTGACGCGTTTAGGGTGTCAAAAAGGCCAAAATCAGAAAAAAGGGTATGTTTGTGGAGTTAAACAAATACGCGTATAGGGTATCTTTTTCTCCAAACTTGTTTCCCTGACTTGTCTGGAGTTTGCCGGGGATTTTGTGCGACTTCGAATTGAGAGCAATTGACGTAGACCTTGTTTAGGGGTATGTTTTAGGGGTTATACTTGTTTAGGGGGCAAAATTGTCAAAAAAGCACGCAAAAATACTTGAATAGGGTATAAATTTGACCAATGGATAAAACTTGTTTAGGGTGGGTTTGAAAAACCTGTGGTCGCGCGTGTGTACAGCAATATAGTTGAGTGGCCCCCCCCCCCGGGTTATGCGGTTCATTCTCTCTACTCTCTGCTAATCCTCTGCTGAGATATCAGCGCCCAGGGGCTAGAGATAAGAAGTGCCAACCCTGATAAAATCTACTGGATGCAGACTTGAGTGCTCAAAAATCACTACCGCTCCTCAGCCCTCCAGGAGCGGTATTCGTCTAGCGATAGAATTACCTAATGTGTACAAAGTCTTTTGGAATAGTTTGAGAATCTCGACGGGAATGGGTTAACTATTCAGAGAACTTAACTTTTGAAACTATAATGTTTGCCTTTTAAAAAAAAAATGAAATAATACCCAGAAAAATCACAAACATAGCAAGAAAAAAGTCACACTTGTAATTGCATTTCATAATTTAATATTTTCATATTTTCATGTTTTTTGATATTAAAGAAACCAATGCTTTGCCTCCAAACATGGGAGTAAATGAATGAAGATTCAATATATTTCAATCTCTTACCCAAAACATCGACATCAAATCTGCACACTGCTTCATTCCCTGTATCATCTCTGGCAGTGCAGGTCACTGAATAACTTCCTGAGGTCATGACCCCATGACTAAGGTCACAGGTCACTGTGGGGTCATTGCCGCTGTTGTCTGATGCTAGGAACTGCCACTGGACTAGAGTCTGGTTGGACCGCCTCTCTGCATAGGTCACAATGTTTTCGGGACAGTGGTCGAAGCTTGGCGCTTGAACATCTGGGGGGGGGGGGTTTAATGTAAAATGTTGATGTACAATATTCATGGAAACAGTTATTTAAAAGATACCATTTACTCAGAATTATACTAGTCACTGCAATTTACTATTGTTCAAGCACAGTATAGTTTCATAAAAACAGGATGCACTATCAATGTTGAGTGAAATATACAGATAGATAATTAGATAATTAGATAGATAGATAGATAGATAGATAGATAGATAGATAGATAGATAGACAGATAAGATAGATAGATAGATAGATAGATAGATAGATAGATAGATAGATAGATAGATAGATAGGTAGATAGGTAGATAGATAGATAGATAGATAGATAGATAGATAGATAGGTAGATAGATCGATAGATATATATATAGGTAGATAGATAGATAGATATATATATAGATATCTTTCACCTAGATAGATAGATAGATAGAAAGAAAGGTATGTAGTATAAAATGGTAATAATTTTATAAAGATAGACAGGATAAATATATGTATTTTTTTAAAGGACAGTTCTCTGTTAATTATTGTGAGAGATAGAGGGGGCTGGAGGGAAAGGGGACGAGATATGCAGAACGACAGTGAGAAAAAATATATAGAACAAAAAGAAAAGAAAATGCCATATAAAAACGGATATATAATTATATAAGCTCTTTCTATATCTACAGTATTCATATATATATTTATACTTTTCAATATGTTGATCTTAAAGGTACCGTTGAGTATTGGTATTTCCCGAAGTGCCCCCCGATATTTTTTTGTGAGATAATGAAAAACTGACTGTTAAATTTGAAAGAACGTACAATTTTAATGACAGAATAAACTTTATTTGATCAAAATCGGTTCAGAAACAACATAAATTGAGTGATCTTGCTTTTAATTAAAATCTACATACAGTACAGTCCAGTGTAAACCTGCCACATAATTAGGTCTACATGTATCGCTACAGTTGAAGCAGTTTGTTATGTTCTACTAACGATCGATCAAACTTATATTCAAACTTTGCTACTGCGACACTAAATCTGTTGTGCCTCTGAAGTTGCCGCCACATTTCCAATTTTGCAACAACAGTTATTGCATCAAAATTTATTTTATAGTGAAGAAGACAGCGAAACAGAACGAATACTACTCCTACGTGTGCCATACCATTCAAAATGGAACAGTCTGCAGCAACACCCGCAACTTTTTCAACAACACCCGCAACCTTTTCAACAACACCGGCAACTTTTTCAACAACACCTGCAACCTTTTCAACAACACCAGCAACTTTTTCATCAACACCGGCAACCTTTTCCACAAGGACAGTTCTCTGTTCATTATTGTGAGAGATAGAGGGGGCTGGAGGGAAAGGGGACGAGATATGCAGAATGACAGTGAGAAAAATATATAGAACAAAAAGAAAAGAAAATGCCATATAAATACGGATATATAATTATGTAAGCTCTTTCTATGTCTACAATATTCATATATATTTATATGTTGATCTTAAAGGTACCGTTCAGTATTGGTATTTCCCGAAGTGCCCCCCGATAATTTTTTGTGAGATATTGAAAAACTGACTGTCAAATTTGAAAGAACGTACAATTTTAATGACAGAATAAACTTTATTTGATCAAAATCAGTTCAGAAACGGCTGAAATATATTTTAATTCAAAAGATTCTTCACCGGGGGATATTTAGACTTTTTAGACAAAAATTTTAAAATGCTTAAAGACTACTTGGAAAAAAATCTGAATAGGTTTTTAAAAAGTCGTTGATGATATCTCTATTGAAACATTATTTTAACAAAACATTAAATGCACAATTTTGTATGAAAAATGGCTAAAACCAGTCATTTTTTAAATAGCGCCCTCGAGTTGTAACGGCTCTTTTTGAATGATAACATGGGTTTTACTTAGTCGATTGTAATTGTGTATACTTTTCGAGCATGGTAAAATTATAACTATTACTTTGTACCGTAATGGTGCAGGTTTTGGTTACTAAAGTTAAGTTTGACCAATACTCAACTATCCCTTTAATTAGTAATAAGAAACAAATTTATAAATCCACAGCTAGGAATTCAACTTCCTTATATGATTACTTTGACAAGAAGTGAAACTACATAAACATTCTTTATAATGCATGCACTTTTTAATATTACATTATCATGGAAGTATCCGTACTCATAGTAAATTTGACTGTGACAAATACGTACACACTTTTTTGTCCGAAATTAACCTCCCCCCCTGTACGCGCACTTTTTTTGCATGTGGTTGAATACAGCATACGGCCATCTACAAAGTACATACGCACTTTTTGTCCGAAATTGACCCCCCCTCCCCCCCCCCCCCTGTAGCCTACGCACTTTTTTTGCATGTGGTTGAATACAACCCCCCCCCCCCCCCCTCTTGTGCATACATACTTTGTAGATGGCCCCTCTCTGCATGTATACACATACATATACATGTGTGAGTAATGCATTTTTCAGCTTTCCCCTCCCCCCCCCCCCCCACGTCCCAACATTGCGCCCCTTAGGTATACCTCCTCTAACCCCCCCCCCCTACACCCCCATGACTGGATTTACCCTGGCTAGACCACGTGTCCTGCTACCCACCCACGCCCCACTCCCCCCCCCCCCCCCCCTCCGCCTCCAAGCACACATTGCGCCCCTCTTCTATACCTCCTCCACCCCCACCCCCATGACTGGATATATAACCTGGCTGACTAGGCACGTACATTCCATGCTCCCCCTGGCCCCCAAGCAAGCACACATATTGCACCCCTGTTCTACACCTCCTCCACTCCCACCCCATGACTGGATAACCCTGACTATAGACCACATTCGATGCTCCCTATCCCCTCCCCCTATCCCCTCCCCCCCCCCCCCCCCCCATAAAGCACACACTGTTCTCCCACCTGAATACAAAGGTCAAGCTACCCCCTGGGTACAGTACACCATATATCACCAACACAGACACACATACATAGTATGTTGCATAGCCAGTACATACAACGTCTGTGTGGTTGTAATACACAGTGCAGTCCTATGCCCATGCACATCACACACATCATTTAGAGGTGCATGCTCATGACAGGTGCACTCATGAAACCGCACAATGCATACACACTGCACACAACACACACACACTGTACAAAGTCACATGCAAGCAGCTAGCCCAGCAGCACTAGCTGTACAATATCACACACACAACAAGGCCACACACACAGCGCTGGCCTCTCTGATCTGAGCACACACACAACGCAAGCAATGCAATGAACAAAGGGGACAGTCATCATACACAGATTCACACAGGGGGTCTTTATGCACAGGGGTCTTATACACAGACGTACATAATACACACATCTGCCTGAATCACAGGAGTTTTGCCAGTCATGTACATGGTATATTGCATAGCAAGCACAGTATTCACATTTCGTATCCAGTTGGAGACATGTGTACACCACTAGCTCTTAGTGGTGTTTCTGAAAACTGTTTCATACTTTTTACATCGCAGCAACAACATAAATTGAGTGATCTTGCTTTTAATTAAAATCTACATACAGTACAGTGTAAACCTGTGACATAATTAGGTCTACAGGTATCGCTACAGTTGAAGCAGTTTGTTGTGTTCTACTAACGATCGATCAAACTTATATTCAAACTTTGCTACTGCGACACTAAATCTGTTGTGCCTCTGAAGTTGCCGCCACATTTCCAATTTTGCAACAACAGTTATTGCATCAAAATTTATTTTATAGTGAAGAAGACAGCGAAACAGAATGAATACTACTCCTACGCGTGCCATACCATTCAAAATGGAACAGTCTGCAGCAACACCCGCAACTTTTTCAACAACACCCGCAACTTTTTCAACAACACCCGCAACCTTTTCAACAACACCGGCAACTTTTTCAACAACACCAGCAACCTTTTCAACAACACCGGCAACTTTTTCATCAACACCGGCAACCTTTTCCACAACACCAGCAACTTTTTCAACAACACCGAAAACCTTTTCAGCAACACCAGCTGCTTTTTCAGCAACATCATCACATTCATCGGCATCGGAAACGTCCTCAAACTTAGCCATGCTGAAAGTGATTGCAGAATCTTCCAGCAATACGCCCATAACGCCTCCTGTTAATACTAGCATTATGCCAGTTCCACAACGGGAGCCCCAATCGGAGATGCAATGTGTAAAAAGACATCCTCTGATCAGTATCATTAAACCTTTGACATCGTCAGCTCCTCCGGACATGGATACGTTGTATAACCCTGTGACCAAGAAAGCAAAAATGTATGAAACAACCACAGAAACACGGAAAGATGACGTGCCTACTGAAGCAAAGTTACCCAAGTTGCAATCAGCACCAGCGGTAGGAATCATGTCTGCTTTGAATTTGCGCTGTGAAAAGCCTGAAGTCACCGCGGAAGTTTCGGCCACAACATCGGCTATGCCACGGGCATCTCCCGAATCCCCACAGGCATCCCCCACAACACCGGCGAGCCTGGCTTCGCTATCTGAAGCATTCCTACAACGCAACCACATGGCAGCTCTTACAGCAGCCAATACGCCGAAAGGTCCATTGACAATGGATGGAATGCCAAACCGCCCACATCCAGGCCGTAGTCCCAGGCATCAACTACCGCTTGAACTGAAGATTGAAACAATCAGGCTGCATGACGAGCATGGCCTGAGCGCGCGGGCTATTACCGACCTGATGAACCAGAACGGATTCAAATGCGGGAAGACACAGATACAGAACATCATCAAGCGCAAGCATGATTGGATCGAGCAGTATGCTAAGAATGCACCCCTTGACCGCAAGCGCAAGCTTCGCAAGAATGGGAACACCGAGATCAATGCACGTGTCTATACGTGGTTTGAGGACCGGCTGGACAAGGCTATGCCTGTCAATGGCCCGTTGCTACAGATGAAAGCAGTTGAGATCGCTCGCGAGCTTGGAATCATGGACTTCAAGGGTTCCAATGGTTGGCTCGAGTCGTTTAGGAAGCGCCACAGCATCACGTTTGGGACAAAGTTAACGCCAAGCAATGCCGGAGACGGCATTAGTGATACATTGCAGAATCCAACCATGTTGCCCCGCTTACCAGGCATGTTCATGGCGAGCCACAATGACCTTGCCACAAGTCTTATTGGACTTGGAGATAACGCTATGCAAGGCAAGCAGAACATGATGGGCCACATGATGGTGGGAGAGTTCATCAAAATGAATGGTTTAGCAGCAGGAGCACCACCACGTGCACAACCACCACTACCACCACTACCTCACCTAGCAAGTGAGTTGAAAGAAAGAGTTTGGGATGGGAAAAACTCTGTCTCAGAGGAACATCCACCTGGACACTCTGTTAGTGTGATGGGCAAAGACCAAGAGAGGAGTGCTGATGAAAAGAAGTGGGATGAGGGGGAGATGGAAACAGAGCAGACAGTGGTGCCGGAAGACGGAAAAGTCAAAGCAGGTACAAGCAAGAAGCATGGTCGCTCCAGAAGAACCAAGCTCAAGTCAATCCAGGATGTTGCGAAAGCCCTTCAGGAGATCCGGGTGTTTCTAGCCACCAGGAACTACAGCCATCTCCTGGACAGCTGCATGGACTTGGAAGATCAGGTTGCAGAGGAATGTGCAGCAAACAGAAGGGTTGAGGAGCCAAACACTGTTCTCGACCATCTTAACCCTTTGGACACAAGACCAGTACCAACTAGTGATTAACCCTTTGATTGTTTGGTGATCTTAGAGGGTCTCTTTCATCATGATTCTTGTCTATAAAAGGGTTCATTTTTAAGAACAAGAGGTGGAGGACTGTGAAAATTATGTTTTTGTTTTTTGTTACAACCAGAAATGATTTACATTTTAGTACTCGCCTAGTATAATTTTGTTGCCACTCATGAGTTAACTGTGGACATATGAAGAAATGGTAAGATTTGAAACAAATGTTAAATAGGTCTGTAATAAGATGAAGGAGAGGTTTTCATAGACCCATTATTTAAGATTACTTGAACTCTAATTGGACATGAGACTGGAACATTTATAAAGGTCATTTTCATTTTTCTTTGTGCCAAAGATGGTTACAACTCCATTGTGTTTTTAATTTTAAACCTTAATTATTTCTGACTACTGTACTGAAAGGTTAATAGTGATCCATTAACTTCACATGATTTTCCAGAAGTGTATTTGATACTTCACTAGCATTGTTATAATTCATCTGAACGATGTGAGACAGTTTCATAGAAAAGAACAATGCTTATCTAGTGAAAATAAGTTACAATTTACATCAGATTTCATCACCTACTGGCTACTGTTCAATGGTTTGGACCTCAATAAGCATTCTTGGATCTACCTTTTCGTTCAATCATAAATATCTTCACAATTAGTGAAACATACAATAAATAACACCATTTTATTCTTCTGCAAGTAAGCCAAACTACAAGTTACAAAAGAAATGTGAAAAGCTCCAAGTTATTTTGGATGAATTTGACAAAGTTAATGGATCACTTTATTTTTTAAAACTTTAGATGAATATATGTAAAAAGAAATATACAATGTAACATAATTATGACACAACTTTTCCCTTTGTAATTTTGTACAGTAAATTGATCACAAAATGTACACTTACAGAAACAGAGGTGACTTTGGAGAGTGGGGAAGCTTTTGATGAACGATTGTTTTATTTTTGTTATTTTGCCAATGTTTGATAATAATTATCTGATTGTAAGTACATGTAGGCAACACATTGCTTTCCATAATTGTTAAGTCCAACTTAGTGTTAAGTTCAACTTAGGATCTTTGTGAAACACCCCCCTGTACTAGTGCAATGAAACCTTGTTATACTGAGCATGTTGGGCACATTGAATTGAACTCGTTTTTATATCAGATACGTATACTGTACATGTATCTCGTATCAGGGCTTAGAAATAATGAAATACATAGAACCCCGCGGGACCTGTGAAAGTACCTCGTTATAACAGAGCTCATTATAAAGAGGCTCAACTGTATTTGCCATGGTTCCAAGTTCTTGTTACAAGGTTCCACCATATTATATCTAGATAACGTGTACTGGGAGGTGTTTCACAAAGATCCTAAGTTGAACTTAACTCTAAGTTGGACTTATCTATTATGGAAAGCCATGTGTAGCCTTAGAATGAAATATATTCAAAACTAAGAATGCAACTTGTGTTTTAGACTGTCATAAATTTTACTTCAAAAACATGGAATCTCCTTGATAATAGAAAACATTAATGATTTAAATCAACATCTTATGCCTTTGAGAAAGGACTTTTAAAACAATTTTTCAAAGAAACTAATGGCTCTCCATACCTTTTTAAGTCCAACTTAGAGATAAGTTCAACTTAGGATCATTGTGAAACACCCCCCTGTAATAGTGGAACCTCGTTATAACGAGGAGCTCTGTTATAACGAGTAAACTGATATATAGCAAGGTACTTTCACCAGTCCAGGTTTTATGTATTGTATTATTTTTAATATAATGAGGTAAATTCAATGGGCCCACGGTACTCATTAAAGGGCAATGCAACTCAAGAATAGAGTTTATCCTACTTTATACATCGTAATATACCTGTTTATTATATGTAACATTACTCCGACTCAGATTTCTGCTTTGGAAATATGAGAAAACTCTATCGGGTATACCACTCTTCACGCGAACGCTGGAGGCCGCCATTATTAGGTTTGCGCGGACTACATGCACTAATAAATTTCAATAGCACCCATTCAAACCATTGTTAGAATACTTGTAGATCTATGTACTGTATGCAAGGATCACTTTTCAAATGATTACCAATTTGATACCTGTATTTAGTGCTGATTTAATCCCATGCATATGAGAAGTAATTTTTACAAAGCATTAAAACACCTCACCAGTCACCATAAATGTAATAATATTACATTATGGCGTTTTTCTGATATTTGCCATTTGACAATGGACTTCAATAATTTAAATTGCTAAAATGCTGGTATCTTTTTTTTTAGTTTAAGATCTAGTCTTTGCATTTTAATGATTTTTTCCTCTCTAATATGCATTAAATTCTTGTTGAGGGAATTAGCCTGATATGATGGGAGATAATTATCTTTCATCACTATTTTGTAAAAAAAAAAAGTGCCTTGTCCTTCTGTTTACCGGTACGACAATAACATTATAATGGGCTGTTTATTCTTTTTCTTTCATTTCATCATACTAAATATTGATGATATGCTGTCATATTAAAATTGATGAATGTCAACATTATACACTACTGCAAACTACTTTAAAATGTATCACTGGCGTAGCGAGTTATGTAATACCTATTCAACTGGGGGGGATGTAATCCGATGAATGAATAGCTCATCCCCCCCACTTGAATGGGTATCAATGTCATGTCTACGCCCGTGAAATGTATACTATTTTTTTATCTTGTAATCTGTTTACGCAACTTCCATTTGATTATTGTTTTGATCATGATAAACAACTCATATTGGCTTTTATACATATTAGGTCGGAAAACATATTTTCATGTATACTTTACAAGCAGTTTTCATTGATATGTTTATATAGACCATGGAAAAGGATGAACATCTAAAGCAAAATTATGGTTTACAAATAAAACGCTTTGAAAAGATAATGAACTTGTATACCGTAATTGCGGGTGTATAATCACACCCAGGCCATGTATTAACCGCACCCCCAACTTTGGGTTGTCATTGTTTTTTTGGGGAAAAAAACATTTTATTAGATGAACAAACTGTTCAGGGGATCAGTGTAACATAATGAAACTTTAAAAATTGCAGGCTTTTCCCCATAATCTTTCAAAAATTGGTAGTACATGTACACCCAAACAACTATGTTACATAGTAGTGTTCCTGAATTGAGCACTTGTTACATAACACAAACTACTATCATGCTTTTTCCTGCACATAAACTGTGATATCATAACCATAATGGTGTTGTGCATAATTTTCCCTATCTCTGTGTATTAACCGCTCCTCCTGTTTTGCAGGTTCTCCAGATAGGAAAAAGGTGCGGTTAATACACCAGCAAATACGGTACATGGATTACATACAATGTATATCGTTTCTGAAATTTCACGCACTGTTTGTTTGCCAGTACAAGGAATAAAAGTGAAATAAAGTGTCCATGAAAAGAATCATATTGTTATTTATTTATTCTTAATTCACTCTTTTTAATTAATGATGTGATTGTATATTGAACAATTATTTGTCACATTGAGGTAAATTTACTGGGACTCAATCTTTCAAAACTTGTCACCAAAATACATTGGCTAAGCAAGTCTCCACACTCAACTTTTTTGCCGGTGGCCCGGTCGGACCAGTGAAATAATTTATTTCCCTTTTCTGGTGGCCCTAAAGAAATATTTACTGGCCCCAAAATTTGTATTTCATGTGAGTAAACTTTTTACTATTCAAAATATCACTCTTTCCTAATCAAACCTGTGATTATAGATAAAGCATGACATAGAAGAAAACAAGATTTTTTACATTTTGTCCATGTCAGGTTGTAAATCTGCTTGCCCGATCGGGCCACCAAAATATGACTTTTATCAATTTTTGCTGGACCGAAGTGCAATTTCACTGGCCCCGGGCCAGCGGGCCAGTGTGAGTGTCGAGCCCTGGGCTAAGCCTAAGTCTGTGGACAATGCATGTTGAAACAAACAGACTTAAACAGTTTTAAAAGTCTGGAATGTATGTGGTTTACCGCCTTAATTAAAGGGGACCACCAGGCAAATAACAACACATAATTATATGTTTTGGTACCATTTTGTGATATCAAATAGATACCCAACATTTTGCAAAGGGTTGTGTAATTCATAAACAAAGCAATTAATTACCACCACATACGGAACCACTATTATTTCCTGGTTCCATACGGGCCAAACATTTGCGAGTGCGCCAATGCTATTCACGCGTACGTTTGGAGACAATAGAATTCTGGACGATTCGTTCGCTCTGGACAAAGTAGTCTTCGTACATGCAGACCCATGAACGCATGCTTTAGAATGGTGATGCGTTTTCCAATTTTTTTTTCTTTTTTCTGAAAACATATTTTTGTGAACTTGTTGATGGAATGGACTACTAAAGATGTTGCCTTTCATTTATAAGAATATTATTTGTGGGTGGTAGTACCCTTTAATGCTACAAATGTCTAATCTTCAAATTATTTGATTAAATTGAGTACATTTTGACCTTTGCAGAATCTTTTAATTGCACATATATATATATACAGTGTAACCTCTTAATAACGAAGTCTGATATAACGAGTTACTTGATACTGTATATCGAGGTAATTTCACTGGACTAGGTTTTATGTTTTTTTAAATTATTTTTAAGCCCTGATACAACAAGAAATCTTATATATCGAGGTTAATTCAATGGGCCCGATGTGCTTGTTATAATGAGGTTTCACTGTAGTACAATCATAATGATACTGCATTCAACAGTACAAACATTATTTGTTTAAACCTTTATTTTATATTCAACTCTATTTTCCTCAACTTGAATAAAAACAGATATAGCATTATAACATTTGTCATATTTGATGTGTTTTAACCTGTTGTAGGCATATTGCTGCATTGTTTTACCATGCATGTATTGTTTTTATTCCAAGGTGTGGACAATAAATTAATTTAATCTAAAATGCAAATGTGAACAATAGCCAAAGTAGCCAAAGAGAGCTTGACTAGGTTTTCATGGGGGGAAATAAAACAATTCTTTGCAGCTCAAGTATATTTTTTTACAAATAAAGGGTAAAATAAAAAATTGAAAAAATACAGTGGATCTAATTTTTAAAAGTCTGTAATAAATATAGCAAGAACAATTTCTCAGATCCACATTTTATGTATTTCATTATTTGTAAAGCCCTGATAGTACAACAAGATATTTGATATAACGAGGTGAATTCAGTGGGCCCTAGTGCTCGTTATAATGAGGTTTCACTGTACAAAATATAGTTTGGGAAGGAAGTAACCATGTACACAGCCTTTGAAGGCTTGGGGACCAGGGAGGTGTTGCACAACTGCATCTAAATGCAAGTAAAACAAATCCAGTGCATTTAATAACCCATTCAGGACTGGTCCCGAAAATATACGGGCTTGAGTCTATATGGAGAATACATGTTATAGCAAAATCAATCAGTCCTGAACCGGTTAAAGTTATGTTTTCAAACACAAGTTGTAGGCCTATATGTGTTTGATAGTTTGCGTTTAATCCATGAGCTATTGAAAAGTCACGTTTTTTTTTATGCAATGGGCAGTTGCGGTCAATTGCAGTGTTGCGTTTATCAAATCGCAAAGTTGGAATTGAATGCAACGCAAAGTTTGATGCAACACCCCCAGTAATAGTTCCCATCTGCACAGCCAAGTGAATGAGGCTCCTGTTCAAAGATGTAGTGCTAGCTTCTTGGTAGGGGAGGGTGTGATGGGGATAATTGTCCAGTAAGGGATAATTGGCAGATGTCATTCGGAGAGTTTAAAATTCCTATTTTTGTCCGTTTTCAAGCCTTCATACACACAGAGACTCAAACACAAACATACAGACATACACCCATACAAACAGACAATCAAACAAACAGTTACTCACTCAAACTACACACTAACTTATCCATGACGTCACACTGACGCGGATGACATCACTCGTCCAACGTAAAAGTTGTTTGTGTTATTTCAACAAAAATGAGCTAGAATCAGTACAAATTGAACTAATATGCCCAAAATATTGCTTTACACCCGACACTCGCATAAAACGCACATTAACATAGTGATTTGGACAGATATCCCTCAATTAAATTTGCCCTGGACACGTGGACACTTAACCCTGCCACAAGGGCATGATCTGGCATGGATGTACAGTGGATCCTCATTGTAATGAGTTCCTTTGGACCATGAAAACTACCTTATTCTGTCGGGTTTCTTGTTGTAACAGGATAAGACATCAAACACATAATTTGTACAGTGGAATCTGTACTTAGGACCATGAAAACTATCTTGTTATATCAGGTATCTCGATATTTGAAGGTTAAAATCAGATCTTGTAAAGTAAACCCTGTTATAATGAGAAGCTTGGTTATATCAGGTAGCTTGTTAGTTGAAGGTTTGAAGAAAGAAAAAGAATATAAAGAGATTATACAGTGGAACCTCTTTATAACTAGAAACTTGGAACCATTGAAACTACCTTGTTATATCAGGTATCTCGTTAATTCAGGGGGGAAAAACCAAAGTAATATAAAGAGCTTGTTATATCAGGTAGCTTTTTATTTGAAGGTTTGATACTGTGACAAAACAAGAGAATATAAAGAGCTTGTACAGTGAAACCTCTTTATAACAAGTAGCTTGGAACCTTCAAGCTACCTTGTTATATCAGGTATCTCGTTAATTCAGGGGGGAAAAAACAATAATATAAAGAGCTTGTTATATCAGGTAGCTTTTTATTTGAAGGTTTGATACTTTGACAAAACAAGAGAATATAAAGAGCTTGTACAGTGAAACCTCTTTATAACTAGAAGCTTGGAACCATTCAAACTACCTTGTTATATCAGGTATCTCGTTAATTCAGGGGAAAAATTCAGGGACAAAATAATATAAAGAGCTTGGACCAGCAAAACTACATTGACTGAGGGTTTTTGTTTATATCAGAGGTATATCAGAAGGTACCGCTGTAGTTTAGTTGAGTCATGCTTTGTTTCCAAGAAAGGAGAAAAAATGTGCAGATCTTTTGGGAGGAGTTGTAAATGAACTAAGTACAGAACTGACACACAATCAATTGAGGGAGTGTTCCACAAAGATACCAAGTTGAACTTAAATCTTAAGTTGGACCTAACAACTATGGAAAACCATCAGTTTGTTTGTGAAATTTCTGAAACTGTTCTTTTTAAAAATTAGGGATAAATTTTGATGAAATCTGTTATCTTTGTTATTATCAAGGAGCTTAAAAGTGGTTAATATACATTTTTGTTGGAAGTCTCAAATACATGTATTGCCATTGAAAATGTGTTATTACAAGGCTACAAATGTAGACCTATCATAATTTTAAGTTCATATTAGAAGTCAAGGTCAATTGAGTATCTTTGTGAAACTCTCCCCTGGCTTATATATATTCCAAGCTTGGAACTGATAGTTGAGTGCGAACAGTGGTCTCATTAATTCATATGACCTTGACTCTGCCTTCATCTGGATGTTGTCAAGCAAATCAAAGAGTATAAAGACAAATACATACACACACACGCACGCATGCACACACTCGCACATACATACACACATACACGCATATGCATACACACACATGCAAACACATACATGCATGCAATTATTCATCATATCCACCCATTACTGTATTCATCTTTCTATCCACCCATCCTTCTAAGCATATCCCACCATATATTGCTATTAGAATGTTTTTATTATATTATCTTTTTGATTCATTCAACAATCTATCCATCCACCCAAACATGCACTAATTAACCAAACACTGACGCGAGGATGATCTAAGATTGATATGAAAATTAATTCCTTTCTGCACGACAAAATACACACAAACGCCATAGAGCTGTAAAATCACTGACACTCACGAGTTTTAAACACGTCCATTACTTTACCTCCCACCAAATTACCATACATTAAGTATCCAGCATCGTTATGAACAAGCAATGCGTTTATTACTTTAATCATGAATGTAATTAACAATTTGGAAGTGTGTCTCCATTTATCACATTGAAGAAAAAATGAAGGGTTTATATGCACAAACTTTTTTTTACCAATTCAAGATTAAACCTGCCGTATGAAAATAATCTAAAAAGTTGTTACAATCATCTGTTCAAAACATATTTTGATATACAATGAGTTGCAAGGTAACATTTCAAAGATGATACATACATGTACATGTTAGTTTCCACCATTTAATATGTATACAGTATAACACCAGACTATAAGTGGTAAAGGTTTGCGTAATTCATTATATTCTACAAAGTCAACATATAAACATTCATGTGAGATACAAGCACAATCATATTTTATTTCTTATATGGTAAATATCGCTTCCTTGTTTGTAAAAATAAAGTACCCTTCAATATGCAAAGCAATGCTCAAAATAAGCACATGCCTAGTTGCCAGGGGCAACTGAAAAATTAGCTTTCGAGCACCAAATTTCATTAAAGCTTAATTCCACTGGCCTAAATGGACAACAAAATTTGACAAAATGTGGTAGTGAACACTTACCCATGCATTGAGCCAAACTGATTTCAGCTGTCCAGGTCTGCTGTGCAGAGCACACCATCTCGCGGAGTCGTGGGGGGTCAATCTCGTAACCGGGGTTCCTGCATGCAAGGTTGCACCGATCCTCAAAGCGTGGGTCAGCACGACAGGACGCTGGTGCAATGGATATCTCCTCTGTGGCTGCTAGAGGGGGGCAGGATTTCCCTATTATGGACAAGAACACATATAAACATGAATGTATACTTCAAGAGTAAAGGCCCGGTCACATATCACCCGATAGCATAAAATGCCCGACGGAGAAATGTTCAATCCATTCGTCTCCGTTCGTATGCGTTTCTTGACTGTTCCTTGTTAGCCGATGTACATGTATGTTGTTCTATCGGGCAGAATGTTTTGTGCATGTAGCAATGGAGACGACCGGAAAATGAATTCTCAAATGTTCTACAGAATTCGTTGGGCATCCGTTTACACTATCCGGTGATATGTGATCGGGCTTTAACACATAACACTCCACATATGTGTCAGTATGTTTCAGTGGAACCTTTAGAATTTCAGAACGGTAGCTAATGTGTTATTCGGTGTACAACTCAAAAGGATAGACTTCTATTTAAAGATAAAGTTGTAAATTCTGCAAGGTTTATTATCAAATGAAGGCGAGGTATGTCACCATGCAGATCTTAAAGGGGACCACCAGGCAAAGGACAACACATTATTATATGTTTTGGTACCGTTTTGTGATATCAAATAGATACCCAACATTTTGCAAAGGGTTGTGTAATTCATAAACAAAGCAATTAATTTCCACCACTTACGGAACCACGGCTATCTCGTGGTTCCACACGGGCCAGGCATTTGCGAGTGCGCCACTGCAATTCACGCGTACGTCAATAGCATCCCGGATGATTCGTTCGCTCTGCATAGAGCGCCGCTGGCTCTGCTCGCATAATAGTCTGCGCATTCAGACCGCATGACCGCATGGCTGAGAATGGTGATGCGTTTTCCAATTATATATTTTTTTCTGAAAACATATTTTTGTGAACTTATTGAAGGAATGGAATACTAAAGATTTTACCTTTCTATAAAAAGATGATTATTTTGGGTGGTGGTACCCTTTAAGCATCATGTGGTTTGCAAATGGATGTACCACGACATCTTACTACGATAACAATATGTGTGCTTCATGTCTGGAATGAAAATGCTGGCACTGTGGTCTATGGAGATCACATGTTACAAACAAATCAGAATTGTTTTTTTAATAATAAATATTAGTTATATAGAATACTTCTAATGCGCCAATTTCCACCTTTTCCAAGGTGCTCAGGGCGCAGTTAACAAAAGCAAAAACAAACAAAATGAACATTGGAACATAATTATGAACAACTTTGATACATGAACATATTAAAAACTCATAGTGAAATTACTGAAAATTACGGAAATGCAATTTGAAAAAGATTAAAGGATTCTAAGGACGTAATATGTCTAATGTTCAGATTTTACAGAGGTACTTACGCTGACAAATAAAGTCTGTCGAAGACCATGAACGGTCAGCTTGACATCTCTTCCTGCTCTCTCCCATGCCCTCATAGCCTATTGGGCAGTGAAACGTACAGACCGTGCCGTAGGGGACCGAGTCAGAGCTATCACATCCAGAAAGAGTAGCCAAAGCCTGGATGACCAACGCTGGACATGTACGAACTGAAAATAGATGGAGCAAATGAATCGATCAGTTCATTATTCCTCTTGAAACTGACAAGACGGACAAAGATGGCAAAGATGGACAATTTAAAAATGGTAACCCATTTAGGACTGATACCACAAGTGCTCTGCCTGTGGTCTATGGTAAATAGAGAATGAATATTATACCAAAATTAATCTTGAAGAGATCGTAACACTTTCTCTCTCTAGAATATTATGAAAAGAAAATGGTGCTCCAATATACATGTAGAAGAACCCGGAATGGAATTTGAATGCAAGTATTTTAATCTCTTAGTTTCAGCTTAGAGATATTCAACCAGATATTAAGGGTACATGGGCAATGATTCTGATATAAAACAATTAACTAAATTCCTGTAAATTCTGACCAAATTCACATCAATACTTCATAAAAACACGAAACACAAAGAGGCTACCATGAACATATATCTGCTTGCTAGGGTTGACAAGAAAAATCATTTATTAAACTAACAGAAATGTAAAACATTATTTGTTCAACTCTTCAACTCATCTGAACCAGTTCTTACTTTGACATACTGGCCTGTCATGGCTCCAGGCAGGGTTGCCATCAGCTGACAGGTCACATGACACTTGTGCCTGGCCAATCGGGTCATAACCTACATCGCAGGAAAAGTTGCACTGACTGCCATAGAATGGGTCCTGGCATCCCTGCACAGATCCATGGGGTGGAGGTTGCTGAGAAGAACAGCGACGTACTGAATATTCAAAGAAAATATCAAAGGAAATGTTTTAGATGCAAAGTTGGATATAAAAATGTAACATGATAGAATTTGCATCACTCATGGAAATTAATGATTGGACCGATTCTGGTTCTCATTTGATTAAGTGCTTAAATTTTCTCATTACAAATATAAATGTTCAATCAAAGTTTTAACCCGTTTAGGACGGATTGATTTTGCAATAACATGTATTCTCCATAGACCCAAGCCCGAATATTTTTGGGACTAGTCCTGAATGGGTTAAAGGATTTGTATTTGCATTGATAAGGAGGAATCATTCTTCACAATATACCAAAGCATTTACCTATATACACTTTGAACATGTTGAAAAGGTCACACTGAATAAGAACATTTTTTTGGACATGTCATAATAAATATTAGCCAAAATTTATAGCATTCTTAAGATTATTTTTTCTTCATATAATTTTACCTCGCACAGTGATGACGATATCACATCTTGTGGTCAACCCACTGGAGTCTGTTGCTAGGTAACCAATGGTGGTATCACCCTCTGCAAAGCTGCTTCCTGGTCCCAGTGTGTTATCCATTCTGTGAGAAACGTATAAGACAATAATTTGTAATTTGAAGGTGAAATAAAATGTCAGAAAATACTCATAAATGCTTAAATAATTGCATTTATTCCCCAAAATGAGAAAGAATATTTTGATAACCACCTGTGAGTGTAAAGAGTTTACAAAAACTGCCATGACATTGATTATTTAACGCAATTCAATGTTATGATTTTAATCAACCCGCCCAACTTACACTTACAACTTACACAAGTTGAACTTAACACTTGGACTTAGAAATTATGGAAAGCTATTAGTTTCTTTGAAACAATTTTGTAAAATTTCTTTTGAAAGGCATAGAATGTTGATTAAAATCATTCACATTTTCTATTTTCAAGGGGATTTCATGTTCTTGATGTAACATTTATGATAAGTCTAAAATACTCCTTTTTTATTATTCCAAGGCTACAAATGGCTTTCCATAATATTTAAGTCCAACTTAGAGTTAAGTTTAACTCTGTGAAACACCCCCCCCCCCAGAACATGGAAAGTCTGGCTATCCGTCATGTTGGGAGACCCTTACCTCAATTATTATTACTTTATGTCATTACGCCAGTTCCTACCGAGACAATTATCTAATTGAGCACTACTTTGACTCCCTCTGGAGCATGCTAGCCACTAGCATTGTAGTCTACCACAGGATATTCTTACCTAGTGACGTTGACTCGGCCTGAGTTGTCACTGGCAACTGGTTCCCCATATACTACTGTGGCACTCAAGGTGCCTTGTTCTGCAAACACTTCGACTTGGTGGGGGCACTGAATAGTGAAAGTTGGTGGTTGGACATCTGTATCAAAGGAAAGAGAAACAAAGAAAATTCTCGTTTTTTTTTTTTCTTCAGGAAAAGGCTAACAAAACTAATTATCATATTTAATTATAGTATAATCAAGTCTTTTTATTGTACACTACAATCCCTTCCTAAACTCTTAACGTGCCAGGGATCGTAATGCTCTATGGCATTTGTGTGTATTGTAACTCGCAAAAGTGCGAGCTTGGCACGTTAGGAGTTAATGGAGTTACTTGAGTGGTATAGTCGGTGTTTCACAAAGATCTGAAGTTGAACTTAAAAAGTTTTCAAAACATTTTGTTGTGAATTACATCCACACACTTCATTCATACACTTAGCCATAGTGAGTGGTCACTGTTTGAAACCCCTGCCACAATGGAGCAACTTGTGTGGGATAGACCTCACTCGGGCCACTAACATCTACTTTTATGAAAGTTTACTAGCCTAACAACAATTTTTACTGGTCCCGAGTTAATGGCAAGAGGTAGTTTAAAGGGGACCACCACACAAAGGACAACACAGTCTTATACGTTTTGATATCAGTGTTTATTGATATCAAATAGATGTACACCACTTTGCAAAGGGTTGTGTAATTCATAAACAATACAATTAATCACCAATGCTTACAGAACCATTAGGGCCTCATGGTTCCGTATGCACAAATTGTCTGCAAATGCGCCAACTCCATACATGCGTACGTCTGGAGACAATAGAGCCATGAAGACACGAACGTCCTATACAATAGCTGTAGTCCTCGTATGCAGACCCATGAACATTTTCGCTAGTATCGTGATGAGTTTTCAAATTATTTGTTCTGAACTTGTAGGTGGAATGGAATACTAAAACAATTTACCTTTCATTAATAAGAATATTATTTTTGGGTGGTGGTTCCCTTTAAACCTCTGAATTCCTTGTATTAAGCACACTACATGATCCAATTCCAATTCAACAATCAACTATGTATCTGAACTAAAGCAAGACGTGCATGTTCAAAGCATAACGTATTATAGTTTAGATCCTTAATCATTTGTTGGATCGGATTGTGTTGTGTGTTGTGGGATTTAGTCAAATGAAAATAGTACAGTCAAACATGTGTATAGTGACCGCCTAAGGGAAAACAAGAAAGGTGGCTATACTGTAGACAGGTGACCTCTATAGACAGGTTCAAAAACGCTGTGTTATCTGACGGGATCAGTTTTGGTGGCCACTGTGCTATAGGCAGGTTGGCTGCTATAGACAGGTAACCACTAAGACAGGTTTGGTTACCTTGACAGATGGGTCTCTGGGCAGTGTTCCATTCTCCTTCCGTACTACAAGCCAACGTGGCCGGTCCCTGAAGTTGGAAGCCCTCGTTGCACGAAAACTCACAAGTAGAGCCGAAGCGCACCACTGCCTCTGTACCACAGGAGGGTGGTGCGACAGAGCCATGGGGGACATTGAACATGGCCAGACATGTCTTGGTGACTGCAGGTTGGAGTGAAATTAAGGAAAACATAATGGTTAAGAATGATCTACACTGAACATGTCATAGTTTATTATACAAATAGTGCATGGTTTGGAGTTGAATATACCAGAATAGACAACGATACATTTTTAATTTCTCGAGAGCGATTATATTGCATCGAGGCCGCAGGCCGAGTGCAATATAATCGCACGAGAGAAATTTAAAATGTAGAGGTGTCTATTGTGGAATATTTAACCACAAGAAGCATGTACTATTTGTTATATAATATGATTATTTTGAGGAACTGATATGGTTATCATGTTGATAAACCCAAATTGACCTTGCTCAAATTGTGAGTGTTCTCTCCAGCCATTGTCGGCCCTGCGTACTGTGTTAAGTGCCAGCGCGTATTAGAAATAATTGCGCGCTCTGCGCATTTTCCCCATTCAAGAACAAGCGCACAAGAGCACATTACGCACTCCAAGGCAATCCCCTGCGCAGCTCGTTTGGCTCTCTATGGTCAGTTTGTACATACTGAAAAGTTATAATACATATGTATTATAACTTTACCATTGATTATACCGGATTAAGCATCGGTAATCAACCAATGGGAATGCTCAATTTACCTTCATTATGACGTCATCATATTATATACATTTTTAATAGGGGAAACTTACTTGTGTATAAGTGTGACGTTTTGCTGATTGACAACCGGCTACACTGAACATAGATATTGTGCTATGGTTTTATATGCTTATTGGGATATATACACTTGAATCTGTAATATGCTACCCACTTTATGATATGTGCTTATATATATATACACACTTAGAGATGAAATTGTATCATATAAGGTGCTATATAAATCGAACCTATTATTATCATTATCTTTACACATGAATCAACAGGAATATACACATACCAATAATTCATAATTCAAGTATTCAATTTTATTCATCGACTTTCATGGATTAATTTGCATTATTTGCATATCATTACTAGGATTCAGCTCAATTGTTTTTCAAACATAGGACACTGAACAGAAATATATTTCATAAATAAAAAATGAGCAAAGATAAAAGGGTTTCCCTGGGATTTGAACCCCAGACCTCCAGATTGCTAGAGAGGTGCTCTACCAACTGAGCTAAAAAGCCCTATACTAACAATTTAGGTGCAGCACATATGCAGCAATAGTTTAAAGGGTACCACCACCCACAAATAATATACTTATAAATAAAAGGTTACATTTTTAGTCCATTCCATCAACCAGCTCAGACAAATTTAAAAAACGCATCACCACACTAAAGCATGTTTTTCATGGGTCTGCAGACGAAGACTACCTTTTTTCTATGATGAATGCATCGTCCGTGATTCTTTTGTGTCCAAACATACGCGTGAATAGAATCGGCGCACTCTCAGACGTTTGGCGCATACGGAACCACGAGGACATGTTGGTTCCGTAAGTGGTGGTAATCAAATGTATTGTTTACGCAACCCTTTGCAAAGTGTGCATCTATTCAATATCACAGAACGGTACCAACAAATATAACTGTGTGTTGTTCTTTGCCTGGTGGTCCCCTTTAAGCTAGATAACGTCTTTGGAATACTATCAATAAGTTGGCCCAACTATAAAATAGTATTAGAGAATATTTAGATGTCAAAAAATGAACCGTAACATTGTTAAATTGTGCCATCTAAATATCTGTTTTTCAAAAATATATTTCCCCTAACTTTCCCAATGCTAAAGTGGTTAATTTACCTGTGCACTGAAGGTTGAGTCCACTCCAAGTCTCATCAGCTCGGCACGTTCGCTCCACAGCCTCGACACCAGAGGGCGTGGTGTAACCCGGATTACACTGGAAATTGCACAACGTCTGATATGCTACCTTTGCAGTCTGGCAGTCAGCGGCGAAACCATTTGTGACAGCAGGAACGGTACAGTTCTTGACTACATTTAGAGATCAAAACAGAAATAGATTACATCAATACCGTATTCGCCGGCGTAATCGCCGCATCCGCGTAAGGGCCGCATGCGGACTGAAATTGAAATTGAAAACAAAAAGTGGGAGAAAAGTGCGCTAGGAAAACTGGCGACATAAAAAGCGGGAATTTAATGGTTTTCCAAATTTTTCTCCTCATCTTGATATATTTCTTTAACAATATTTACGAAAATATGGTTACAAAAATTCAGAATTACCTTAGTTTCGAGCAAAAATATAGTTTTCCTAAATAGGAACGAGAACTCTAGCGCTACATGTCTTACGAGATTGCCAGCACTTACGAGATTGTCAGTGCAGCTGGCTTACGCATGTACATGTACAAATATTTACGTACGTAAACGTTTGTACATCGAGTCAATCGCGTAGCTCGCGGCCTTAGCACGTGTACGCGGCGCTCTGCTGTCTTTGCCAAAACCATTTAGTATACATTATCTTTATCATGCGATCATGCGCAGCTAGCTGCATCCATAATACGCACGTAGCTAGATCGATGGCAGGCAAGCGCGGCGCTGGCAGTGCATTTGTTTCGTAACTTTGAAGTTAAAAACGTATCGGATTTAGCAAATATCGGCAAAAAAGGTGAGAAACCATTCTAGGCCAGGGTAAACGTAGACTTTGGCTAAAAAATGTTTTATCACCCAATACAATACAGTGCAATACAACCAATAGTCCCACACCTGCTGAAATGTGTTGTTTTGAGGTCAGTCAAGAGTGAAAATTTGACTATCGCCGCGTATGCGCCGCACCCCAACTTTGCAGGTATTTTTCGAGGAAAAAGTATGCGGCGATTACGCCGGCGAATACGGTATGTAACATGAGATCTAGATGATTGTGTTTGCAATTGAACCCTTGCCTACAGGAACTTGGTGGGCTATACACCGTGTCCCAGAAAAAAATGAAACAGGGTTTCATGGCAGAAATTTTATGTTATAATGAATAATTTCCTTCATGATATATATATGTCTGAAAAGCTATGTGTCTCTTCTTTTATTTGATATACAACTTATGGCACATAATTCACGCATGACTGAATTAGAACGATAGAAAGTGGTGTTACCAAAATTCAATTTGCGCGCAGAAATTGCAAGTTTGGGTGAGGTTTTGGGGAGAGTTTTAAGAGTAGTAAACGTACTTATTTTGAAAAAGGACAGACACCGCATGAAAATTCATAATTTTATCTTTTATATGACACCTCATGATTAAAAAATAAATTATATATGCCAGAGAACGAATACAATGAAAACATGATTGATTCCAGCCCAAATGAGTAGCTTTCCTGATCTAGCCTGTTACCTGATCCCCATGTTTGTGTAAATTCACTCATGTATCAAAGTCCATTGTCAGCTGCTAGTCAGGAAAGCTGAGCGACTTCTTACTCAACTTTGACTCATTCGGGCAGAAATCAGGCATGTTTTCATTGTACTCGTTCTCTGGCATAAATCATTTATTTTTTTAGCATGAGGTGTCATGTAAAAGATAAAAATATGAACTTTTATGTGGTGTTTGTCCTTTTTAAAAATAAGTACGTTTACAACTCTTAAAACTCACCCAAACTTCAAATTTATGCGTGCAAATTGAATATTGGTAACACCACTTTCCATTGTTCTAATTCAGTCATGCTTGAAGTATGTGCCATAAGATGCACATCAAATGAAAGAAAAGACACAGAGCTTTCCAGGCATATATATATCATCAATTAAATTATTCATTATGATAGAAAATTTCTGCCATGAAACCCGGTTTCGTTTTTTCTGGGACACGGTGTATACTAAGTCTAAGGGGATTTCAGAATCTCAAAGGGATCAAGTTATTAATTAAAAACTTTCTTACAAACATTATGTCTTACCATTACAGATCTCATGTTGTCCGGACCAATACCCAGCTACTGCTATGTCACTTGCCCGTCGACAGGTTCTTGTTAAATCGTTAGCACCGGTCGAGAGGTGATATCCATTTGCACAGGTTACTCGGCAACTAGCTCCTAGGAGCGCCCCATCCTCACATCTCCCCTGGGTGGGGCTGAGGCTTGCAGACCCATGGTCAGGTACGGGTAACGGAGGGCATCGAGTCACTGAATGGGAAGAGAATTTTCACTTTCATTTCATTTGGCTGCGTGTAGCAGATTTACGGTCAGGAACCAGTTTGTAGTTAAGAATGATGACTGACTGGCTATGTCAAAATATTCTTGTACTTTCCTTGTACCACAGAAATAACTACACGAGTAGAGCGTTTTACTGTCCTCACCTAGCTTAGGAAGTATGTAGAATTAACAATCATGTGAAACATTACACAATGGAAAATTGTGTATATTGATTATGTAAAGCCAGATGAGAGCTTTATACATAAAGAATTACACACAAAAACAAATGTCAGTACCAAGGTTTGAAATTACAGCTATTATTTGCCATGGGTAACCGGTTAAAAAAGAAAATGTTGGGTAAACCAACGACTTGGACCTAGTAGTTGCTCAGGAAGCAACAACCATCCATCAAGTCAGCCTAGCTCAAATGACGAGTTGTTTAGAACAATTACTGCAGTATAACGAAAGATTGTGATGTCATCCCTTTGAGACTGTTTATTCTTCAATCAAGTAAGATAAATTTTGACATTTAAAAAAGTTAGAGTTTGAATGCTGACCGGAGTTCTTCCGCAATCAAGTAAGGTAAATTCTGACCTTGGACTAGGATGTTAAATGAGCAAGTGGCCGCATTCCCTGCTAGGTCTATGCCCCTGTAGACCACTGTATGCTGGCCCTCATCCAGTGACTGAGGCTTCTCAGCACCAACCATGGATGAGTCGATGGTATAGAGATCAGCATGCAGTGGAGAGCCTCTATCTGTCCCCTGAGAAAATGATTTAGCATAATTATAATATATTTTATTTTATATAGCGCCTAATATGATTTTATAATCATCTCTAAGTGCTCTACAATGATATTATTACCCCGGTCATAGGATACAATGCAAACCAGCACACATTGCGTGCACCATCTCCACTACCTGGGGAGCAATCCTTCCAAGCAGCTCATGGGCATTGAGAAGATCCTTCACATAATGCAACTATTCATTAATGTCTTCATTTTGAGAGCAAACTAAGTACAGGCTGTATATGCAATTAAACAAAGGGAAATCACACAGATTCTAAGGATTTCAATGTGAAACAATCAACTTCCAGTTTTGTACATCCAATGACTGGGGTAATCGAAGCATGAATAAACAGTTTCATATCACTAGACTTGATAGAGCACCAAAGTGTGATGTCATAGCTATTCATTGCCATGGATACTAGTGGTTCTAAGCAATGTCAGGCAAGCCAGCAATCTTTGCCCTAGCAGTTGCTAAGAAATAGACAATCTTCAAACTCCAACTCATTGTGAAAAAGCTTGAAAGAAAGGACAATTTGTTTATTACCATTACTATGATATAACAAAAGAATATGGCATTACTTCTTCAGTACACTCTGTATGGAGCAACACTTGTGTGATTTTCATTATTTTCTTATTGTTGTTGACGGTATGCAAACCCTGTGATGACATTGCGTAAGATTTTTTTTCCAGCTGGGGTCATTGGAAAAAACTACAATAAAGATATTACAAGTGAATATTGCAATTGATGTAGTAAACTCACCATGATCGGTTCCCAGTCCAACCAGGGTACAGGGGCAGCGGTGCTGAGTGCTCCAGCTACCAACGTCTTAGCAGGAGGACAGGTGAAGACAGGAGCGGTATTATCTGGAGAAATGAGAAATAAGAGAACGTTGTGCATCACATGTTAAATCGTATCTCGTCTTTATTACAATAATCAATACAATTGTTGTTTTTACATAACAATTAAAATCGATTGACTGACTCAGCAGCTGTGATCATCCAAGAACTCATAGGGCACAAATGACATATAATTTTGTTTTGTATATATATTTTTTTGTCATGATCGCCTCTGAAGAAGATTCTACAAGGATCACAAGCTCCTACCCTCTATTAACTCTCATTTTATCACACAGGCGATATTCTAGTAGATGAGCAGTTTTCAAGCAGTATTTTTCATAATTTGAAGAAAAAAATTGTAATGTTACCTTCGCAAACTGCCTGCTGCCCGTCCCAGTTCCCGTTGGCCTGGCACACCCTCGCGGAGGAGCCCCCCGTCTTTGTAAAACCTGCGCCACACCCCAGAGAGCATGTCGTGCTGTACTTCTGCCTTCCCATGATGCTTTGCGAGGCACCCTGGTAGAGGCACGTCGTGATCTGACCATCGTTCGGGGCAGGGAGGATGGGGCACTGGACAACTGCATGCCAAAATTAAAAAGAAAATTACAAATTACAAACTGAACAACATTGGGTTGCTTTTTAATATTTTATGTCCTTTTATGATGGTCATTGTTTTGAAAATCGCAACAAACATTCATTTTTATCAATCGCTTTACTTTTATACATAAATTCTTTCTGAAAAGCTTTGAACAGCTGTTTCTATATTGTAATTTTCAAAGGGCCCAGAGGTTAATTAAGACATTTTCAAACTTACTGGAACAGATTAAGTTATCTCCTGCCCACACGCCATCCCCATCACCATCACCATCGTCGGAGCATGTTCTCTGGACCGCATTAGAGGGCATGTATCCCACATTGCACGCAAGAGTGCACACCGTTCCGTAATCCTCTCTATTGTTAGAACACCCCCGTTTTACTCCATTCGATGGCGCAGGGAGACTGCTTGCTGTGCAGCTGATGCCTGTAATAATAGAAAGTTAGAGAGATATTTATATTTATTTAATTATTCTTGGGTGAGTGCCCGGTATATACAGGGTGGCCCCAAAAAAATGGAACGGGGCACTTCCCAAAATATAGTAACAAATATATTATGTCCATCGGGTAGGGTGTCTTTTCAAATGAACAACGATACCAAGAACAGTCAATTTGGTCATGTAGGTTTTGTTTTAGGGTGCTGTGAGTGACACCATGTCAGGTTCTCTTTTTTGTCAATTTTTACCTAGCCAGTGCTTGATAAATCGCACGTATCGCCTTTCATAGCGTTGAACAATGCGCGCCATTGTTAGTGTGCACTCAGCCTTGTGCCGAGAGAATGGGCATGGTCGTTGAATGGTATTACGGGCAGGGATTGCGATTAATCAAGCACTGGCTCGGTAAAAATTGACAAAAAAGAGAACCTGACATGGTGTCACTCACAGCTCCCTAAAACAAAAACTACACAACCAAATTGACTGTTCTTGGTATCGTTGTTCATTTGAAAAGACACCATATCCGATGGACATAAACATTTTGGTACTACATTTTGGGAAGTGCCCCGTTCGTTTTTTGGGGGGCCACCCTGTATAGTATGACTATTCGAGCAATGAAAAGTGTTTCATGGGAACGTCCCCTATTCAAGGGTCTTTGTGGCTAAATGGTTGAGCAACAGTCTAGCAATCCGAAGGTCTCAGTGACACGGACAACCCCCCCCCCCCCCCCCACTACACGTCTCTCAACCAGTGGCCTCCGCTTCGGAAATTTTGGCCGCCGAAATAACCCCCTGGGTATGCCAGTGTATAGTCAGTGGTGTGAGAGCAACATTGAAAAAAAATCTGAAAAAATCTGAAATGAAAAGTGTGCCGGGGTTCAAGGCTCGATGCAGCCGTGTCACTCGTCGGTACGGTGTGCAGCGCATGCTGGCAGTGTGCATGCTAGCGCCGCTAAACCTCGCCGCTGAATGCACACGTGTGCGATTTCCGCATGTGCTAAATACGAAATACGATATGTCATCAAAAATATGCTAAACCATTGAGTGCTAATACTCAAAATAATCGGAAATTAAAAATAATCGGAAATTAAAAATAAGCGGAAAATGAAGATTGCTGTTTGAGGTAAAAAGTCGGGATTCCACGTTAAATCAGAGGTCTCACACCCCTGGTATAGTATACATGAGAATGAGCAAAGAAAATGGGATCCTGCTGAGAAATCCCATTTTCTTTGCTTATTTGTCATTAGAAATTACAATTTATAATATTTCCTATTTGAGTATGCTTGCATGCAGGTTTTCAAGGGTGAGATCATTATTACACCATGTTGAACTTCCACAAAATAATTATATCTGTTGCAAAATGATTTCTTGTTATGTCAGATTCATTTGACATGCAGACTTTATTTAAGAAACTTCATATAAGCATAATGATGTAAATCATAGGACATTACATACTGTTTTTAAAGCTGTATTTACTACGTTTACTATTCATAAACCAGACCTTCTCGCAAAATTTCATCTCACTTACGCTGACAAGTTGGTGTCGTATGACTCCATGTGCGCTCGTGCTGACAAGTGAGGGCAGTATTTCCCACCAAGTAATATCCCGCCGAGCACAAAAAGCGACATTGGTTTCCCGAAGGAACGTAATCACCCCTGGGGCAGTCCGCCGAGGTCGTAATCTGGAGAGCGTTTGACAGGACTGGTTTTCGACATTGAATTCCTGCACAGAAATATTTGTAAGAAAAGAGCGTCAGTAATAGTTCTAAATCATATTTATACGAAAAAAATGCAGATATTTTATAAAGCAATTAAATCTGTCCATAAGACCATAAAAGCAATTTAAAAAGGGTTACCTTTTCAGTCAGGTTCACTCAAGCCTACCACACAATCCAAGTCCGATTGGACGAATGATTTAAGATCTGAATTAATCTTCATGCTTTAAAGGGAGATATCCACTTTTGCAAGCCAAAATTCAAAAGTTTTGAGATCTTTTTTCGTGACATCTTTTTTCGTGACATACGTTAACAAATGTCGGCTTCACAATACCTTTACGAGAATTAGTACTATATTGTTGTAATATTATGCTAAATCAGTTGAACTCCTTTATTGACCGATATATAGTTTAAATGGAGGGACGCATTCGTTTTTCATTCGTAGAATCCAAATTGAATCCAAATTAGAGGGCTGTTCGCTCTGATTTTTTTTTTGCGTGTTACATTGATCCCCATCCGTCAACTGAAAGCTGTTCAGATGTTTTGTAAAAGTGGACCTGTCCCTTTAAATATGCATGTCTTGCTTTAGTTCAGATGCGCAGTTGTTTATTGGATCGGGATCCGCTTGTGTAGAATGTGGTGGGCTTATAATCACGTTTTCAAGGGAAGTATTAAAATGGACACATTGTCGCCAGAGCATGTACGACATAATTGATACTACAGAAGGAAAAGTGAAACAGGTTGATGAACGCTGTATGCTGTGGCATGTGAGCTGTTTGTGTGATAGGCTACATGTTCTCAGCCCGGCGGAAACAGGCGGTGTAATTATTGCCCAATCTCAGCGGCGCGCATGTAACTTTCAACTGATATTTCTGTATTTATAACCATATCAAGCTTCAGATTTTACAACATGAGCTTTTTATTCAAATACTACATGTATTTTAAAATGATTGATCAATTAGTTTGGCCAAAATAGATGCTTTTAGTAACTTTCCTAATGCTGATATTTGGCTTAAACATCATATCTAAGTTAGATAGGAATATACTATCATTTACAGTACATTTCACTACAATGAAAATTATTTGATGCTTTTTAAGCGATCCCAAAGTTAATGTACAGCAATGAATTGTAAAAATACTTCCATGATAGTGCTTTTGGAAACAGAAACATAGAACTACTAGTTACAACAGTTCATTTTTTCACCAAATACACAATTAAAAAAATAGAAACAAAAAGCAAAACATACTCGTGCAGACTGGAGAAGAGCCTTCCCAAAATGCATTAGTACTTCCTGCCTGGACTGTGCAACGGCGTTGAGCATTGTTGATCTCGTAGCCTAAGTTACACGAAAAGCGGCATGTGGAACCATAGCTTGTTGAACAAGTCCCTACAACAGTGCCGTGTGCTGGTGCACTGTGGGTAGGACACTGCAAAACTAAAGTGCAACAAGGAGTAAGAAACAAAATTAACATTTTGTATACATATATCAATGCTCTTTTTAAAAGAGCTCATGAAAAAGTAGAATAAGATCAAATATTACATACTGATAATTGGAGATTATACAAAATCAGGTAGGAAGAATCTTAATCAATCATGATCATCCTCATCATCATCGCCATAAGCAATAGAATCATCATCATCAGTAGCAGCAGCGGCATCATAATCAACACCGTCATCATCATCATCATCATCGTCACTTTCATTATCATGCTCATCATCATTCATCATCACCATAATCATCACAACCATCACCACCATCACCACCATAATCATCATCATTAATTCATTATCATCATCATCATCATCATCAATACTTGATGACTACCCTCATCCTTCTTCTCTCTACAATTATAATCATCACTTTCTTCCCCAATCACTTACTCTGACATAACGGAGGTGCATTACTCCAGGCCTTGGACTACCCACCCTTCTGACACTCAGTTTACCTTTAATTTGCACGCTATTGCAGACTATTACTACTCGCGAAAGGGCCGCCTTCGGCGGCCTTTCGCTCTGTGTGAGCGATATCCAAGGACGTACTTGAGAGTTGACACAATGGTGGATTGGAAAAACAAAACAAAAGAAGTTGGTGAATGTGATCCTAAACAGAATTATAGCACGTGTGCACATAATAAATGTGTAAGAGTTTGATGTTAAAGTGTATTTTGAAGAGGTTATTTGTCAGTCTATACTAAAATTAGCGCATTTACCCCCCCCAAAAAAAAAAAAAATAAATAAAAAAGGAGTAAAATATTGAAAATATATCATGCATTTGTTTTGCATTTTGGTGTTTTTTTAAATTCAAATTTGCCTAAAAGAAAAATTATTTAAATGAGCCAATCTGTTTGAAGGTGGTAACACTACATTCACACAATTGTTTATATTATATCATCCAACTCAAGTTCCTTCATGGTTGTTTGAGTCTGCAGGTGTGATACACTTAACAGGTTATCATTACTACAGTGGAACCTCGTTATAAATAGGTTGGATATAACAATACCCTCTTGATTTCGCTGGTCCCAACTCTTTATATTTGATATACTAGTAGCGAGAAACCCGATATAGCAAGGTAATTTTCATGGCTTCTAGGCTGGTCCTCGTCATAACGAGTTTCCCCTGTATTATAATATGCAAGCATTGTTGAACAAATGTATGATAGAGTGCAAATTCACGTATTCAGACCCCTAAGATAGTGATATGGGTGACCTGAAGAAGTAAAAATGGAAAAGAAATCATGAACAATACTCTAGTCTAGATGCACAAGTGTTTTTTAACTGTAACTTAGCAGTGTTTACAGCCACACACGTGTGTGGCTTTATAGCCACGCCCACACTCAAAGGGGTAGTTTTGGAGAGAGGGGGTTCAAGCTATCATTCTGCATCTTTGGTCTACTATAGCTGCGCTCATCTGGACTGGTAAGTACCTTATTCAAAATTAATTGTACAATTGTCAATAGAATTATAATATGAGTATGACATTGTTATTGACAGTGTCAGATGAGTTTAAAAGACTCGGAGAGATTATTTATTGGCTAGCCTCCCTATCCTAGCACCATTATAATTATATGAGCCATTATTACCATTTTGCTAACACTAACATAACAGTGGTCAGAATCCAAAGTGGGCATTTGGAAAAATTGTGTGGCAAAAGAGATGCAGAGCATATCATTTCCACTTCCAGACCTGTACAACAAAATTGTATGTGCAGAGGTCTGTATAGCTAGACAGTCAAGATGAAGGTCAAAGGTCAATTAACGTGACTGTCTTCATTATTTATAAATTAATTAATAATTTATTATACCACACAATCTTTCCAAATTGACTCTGACCACTGTTAGTGTTGGCAAAATGGTAATGGCTCATATAATTATAATGGTGCTAGGAGTAGGATAAGGAGTAAGGCTTAATAGGGAGGCGGGAGGGAGGCTAGCCAATAAATAATGTCTCCAAGTCTTTTAATCACATCTGACACTGTCAATGTCAATGACAATGTCATACTCATATATTATAATTCGATTGAAAATTGTACAATTAATTTTGAATAAGGTACTTACCAGAGTCCAGATGAGCGCAGATATAGGAGTAGACCAAAGATGCAGAATGATAGCTTGAACCCCCCTCTCTGCAGCAAATAATCAACAAATTGCAATTTGGACATGACTTCAAAACATAATTTATCTGGTGAATGCAATTACGCAAGTTGTATAGTGTATTGCATGCATGCGATATGCATGTATGTTGCAATTGCACGTACGTACGTACTGCACTGTTGGCGCGCGTACGTATAGCGATCGGCAGCAGCGCATACAGTAATGCAATCTCTATATCGCGGCCGGATCCGAATATGGCATGCAATATCCGTTGCCATGGCCATCCTCTTTCAAGAACTACTATTTTGAGTTTTAATATTTCATTTCGAGATTTCAAACAACTTATTTAAAAAATCGAAAACCTTTAGAATGATCTGCAGTCAGAACGAAACACACGTGGAATTTTTTCAGCCCGAGGCGTGCAAAACCCTAAAAGTTTTTCTACGTCAAAGGATTTCCTTACTCAAATTATAATATAGATTATCTAAATCACTACCCTCATCCTTACATAACAATTATAATCATCACTTTCTCCCTCAATTGCTTACTCCGACATGATGGAGGTGCATTACTCCAGGCCCCTGATGACCCACTCTTCTGACACCCAGTTGACCCTTGACCTTGCAAGCGGTATCCCAGCTGGCAGCTGTACGAGCAGGTCGCACCCCTCATGTTGCCATGGGGACAGGTGACATGGAGGGGTGTCGCGGCGGAGAGGGCTGTGCAATGTATCACTTTTTAACAAAAAGGGAAAGAGAAATGGGTGAGGGTTTTGAATGAGGTAAGATTACCATACTACTAATGTTCCACTTTAAAAGGATAAAAGATGAAAACGACTGAAAGAGAACAATTAATTAATGAAGAGGTGATCTGGTCTAGTGGCCAGAGCTTTGCTTTTCGCATTAATCAGCCTGAGTTCTGACCAGGGCTGCATCTCTTGGATTGTGACGATAAAGAGCGGTCCCAGGCGTAAATAATCAACATTTATTGAATGCATCTGTAACACCAAATAACCAAGCAACCAACTAACCACTAATTTCATTTCAAGTAATTGAGCACAAAGACTTCTTTCTCCATGAAATGCTACTTTTCTACAACTATCACAATTGTCACGTTTTTAAATACCGTATCTACGACTCATTCTACTATTACTACTTTTATTGTTATGTTTACTATAGAGCTACTATAATTGCATCAAATACTACCTCTACTACATATATGATAACATTCAAACCATGATATCAACATTCTTCTCCCAACCCCTTGACTATGGGAACCGGATGGGTTGTGTACAAAGGCTATGGAGATTTCAGAATCTTTTAGTGAACGGGATAACATTACAGCTGTCTAGATAAGTAAAATTGAATACCATGTACGGTGACAGAAAAGGAGCATGTTGCAGTGTTGCCTGCGGCGTCCCGTGCGGTATATATGATCACGTGCACACCGTCCGGAAAGCTACTCCCCGAGGCTCCACCCTGCGTCTTACTCAGACTGACCGCTCGACCAGTGCTGTCCGAAGCTGTTGGGTTAGACCACGTCACCGTGGCCGTGGTGGCCAGATTATTAGCATAAACTGTCTGGGATGATGGGCATCTGGTGAACACAGGGTTAGTGATATCTAAATAAGAACAAATTTAGAAGTAAGATTAAATTAGTGATTATCATTTTCAACCAAATGTCTAATATAATCACTCAACACACTGTAAATAAACACACCTAACTAAACAAATGACATTGTTTTGTTAAATATATAATTGTCAACTGATGTTCAAAGAGCGCCAGTGTGTTTATATATGCATAGCGCCATCTGTGGCGAGTGTACGCCTGGTTACCGTGTTCATTGACTTCGGTTGGATTGCCTCATCTTGGTCGGCTGGAATCGCCGTTAATAAATGGTTGTGCTACGCAAATGAACCTCAACTAGTGTCTCTTTTATTGCAGAGAATAATTGCAAACATCACAAAGTTATCATGGTATATAATCTATAGCTGAAAGCTGAATATATTCTAGTCAGAAATATATCCGCTTCTAACTGGTGTTTTTCTACAATCAATATGACGCGGTCAAATATTTGGGAGAGACTATTATATATTAGTCTCAACAAAACTTGAAAAACTAAAACAGTGATTGATTTGGGGGTCTTTATATTGTCAGGCCTTAAAAGATGCAGTGGCATAGTGCCTAAGAAAATAAGAAATACATAAGCTGTGACACCCCCCCCCCCCCCCCCCCCCACTCAAATAATTCATGATTTATTTCATTACCTGTGCAAGTTGGATTTGAGCCCGACCAAGCTCCTGACGTACCGCATACCCTCGGCGCACCTCTTTGGAGGGTGTAGCCCGCATTACAGCTGTATGTACAGCGGCTGTTGTAGTAGCGCCCATCTGTGCAAGTCACACGGCCGTTTGACGGATTGGAAAGCCCAGGGCAAGTGATTCCTGCAGTATTTTGAGGGGAATATAAAAGGAAATATGATCAGAGTTTAAGGTTTACAAAAAAGATGAGTTTATCTTTAGATATTGAAGTTGCCCACTCTCAAACATCCTCATCTTTCCATCGTTGCAAGTCACTCTGAAGTTTAAATTTATGCTTGGGTAGCATCTCAAAGCAAGTGGTTTTAATACTAAATTAAGAGTATTCAACGGGGAAAATGAAAGAAATAGATTGGTAATTGGAAGAGTAAACGGTAAAATGATATTAATAATAAAAATGGCCACTTAATAGAGTGCAGTCATGTCTCAATGTGACTCTACTGGGGCTATTATTACCCATGGTTATCAGGTATACGTATAGTAAAAACACACACAATGATATCGCATACTGCTCAACTCAACTCCCCGGGGAACATACCAGCCATTTGCTGCCAACGGCTCCACAAGGCTAATTAACACCTGACCATGATAATTACAGTTTACTATTAGTAGCATCAAACCAGCAACATAATGGATGTATAGTAATGTAATCTCAAAGAATTATAAATACTTTTATCATCATCATGATTATCCCAAATGTCGATAGTCCGAAAAATCAGCCAATGTTTTGCAGGGATCTTTCACGATTTTTTACTTTTCACACGTTCTACAGACTGTCCCAGAAAAAACGAAACCGGGTTTCATGGCAGAAATTTTCTGTCATAATGAATAATTTCTTTGATGATATATATATGTCTGAAAAGCTCTGTGTCTCTTCTTTCATTTGATGTACAACTTATGGCACATAATTCACGCAAGACTGAATTAGAACAATGGAAAGAGGTGTTACCAAAATTCGATTTGCGCGCAGAAATTGCAAGTTTGGGTGAGGTTTTGGGGTGAGTTTTAACGGTAGTAAACGTACTTATTTTGAGAAAAGACAAACACCTCATAAAAATACATAATTTTATCTTTTATATGACACCTCATGATTAAAAAATAAATGATTTATGCCAGAGAACGAGTACAATGAAATCATGCTTGATTCCAGCCCAAATGGGTAATTTTCCTGATCTAGCCCGTTTCCCTGATCCCCATGTTTGTGTAAATTCACTCATGCATCAAAGTCCATTGTCAGGAAAGGTGAGCGACTTCTTACTCAACTTTCACTCATTTGGGCAGAAATCAGGCATGGTTTCATTGTACTCGTTCTCTGGCATAAATCATTAATTTTTTTAGCATGAGGTGTCATGTAAAAGATACAAATATGAACTTTCATGTGGTGTTTGCCCTTTTTAAAAATAAGTACGTTTACAACCCTTAAAACTCACCCAAACTTAAAATTTATGCGTGCAAATGGAATATTGGTAACACCACTTTCCATTGTTCTAATTCAGTCATGCTTGAATTATGTGCCATAAGTTGTACATCAAATGAAAGAAGAGACACAGAGCTTTTCAGACATATATATATCATCAAGGAAATTATTCATTATGACAGAAAATTTCTGCCATGAAACCCGGTTTCGTTTTATCTGAGACACGGTGTATAGAGTATGACGTCATAATATTATAGGACATCCCACAACAAGGTGCATTTTTCTGTCTACCCAAATGAGTACATCATTTCGAGACGAAGCTAAAGAATGTAGTATTATAAGCTGAACTTACTTGTGCATACCGTGGCCGATCCACTCCAGTAGGCAGAATTACCGGACTGTGTGCATGTTCGGGTCGCAGAACCAGAACCACGCCGATATCCCGTATTGCAGGAATAGGTACATGCACCCCCAACCGACACCGAATTGGTGCACGATACACCCCCATTAGACGGTCTTGGTAGAGCAGCACATCGAATTACTGTGGGCGAAAGCAAAGTGAGAGAAAGATAATATCATAATGACATTTATCAAACAATCGATTACACACACGCCCAAACATCTCATCAATGGCACATCTTTAATTCGTCGATCCTAACCCTACATCAACAAGTTACAAAGTCAAACCCTGACCCGGCCAGGCCAGGAAAGAAAAATAATTCTAGAGAAGCAACTACATTATTGTGTTCAATCAAGCATTTCTTACCCGAGACATAATATCAGGACCATTCACAATACGTTGTAGATGTGCCTATAAGACTGGGTCACACACTCACAATGATCAAGAAGACACACGAGCCTAGTAAAATCTGATTCCAGCAGTGGTTGGTAAGAGCAAGATGTTAACAATAGTAACATAAATCCATACTCGCTGGCTGTTTTTTTTTTTATAATGCATCCAACATCATTGCCTCTCCCCCTGTACGGTCCAGGCTATAAACCAGCTAACAATAAACAAATATACCATGCGCTGAGAGCCTCTAGTTGAAATTATGGATTCCGAGGTGACAGGAAAAGCACTATTTTCTGAGGGGCCCATACCATATGGTCACAATACTTGCACCATATAATTGCACTTGCAGTTGCACTATACCCCACTTGCACCTCTCCACCCCTCCTTCGCCTCGTTCTGCCCTCCCAAAAGCGGAGCGTCAAATGAAAGCATACGTAGAGGACTTTTACCTGAATAACTTTCCCGTCTTTAAAATGAACATCGTCCCCCAAAATAACGATTTTGCCCGATTATGCTATATGTTAATTTGCCTCCAATTCAAATTAATTGCCCGAAAATTATGTAATTTCGCCCCTTGGGGTGTATTATCATCTTGCGAGAATATGAGATGCGTTTATTCCGTGTATCTTCCAAACTGTTAGTGGTGGTAATGGTAGTTGGGGGGGGGGGGGGGGGGGGGGCTGTAGCCTCCAGCTCCCAAGCCTCGCAAGCTACTGTACCCTGATAGCAGACTGACGTCTTTAAAAAAAGACGTCTTTTAAAGACCATTTTTGACATGATAATTTGTGTCGTATAGAAGACGTTATAACGACGTCATTATTACGTCTTTCAAAGACCATTTTTTCACAATTAATTTTTGTCATAAGGACGTCGTAAAAATGACGTCTTAAAGACGTCTTTTTATGACGAAAAGACGTCGTTACCACGTCAAAATATGACGTATATATGTCGTGAAACGCGGGTGCAAAATCGTGACCTTTTGACGTGAATTTACGACGTCTTTAGGACGACGTACACGACGTAATTTAGACGTAATTTTTACCAGTTTTTGCTATCAGGGTATATGCAACTCATTCTCTTACTTTCATCTCCCATACGTTCTCACAATGCTATGTTCCTATACCATCATAAAAACCCGAGACAGATTCATATTACAACTCATACAAAAAGTATAAATTCAAGTGACGCGTACAGGGTTGTCTTTTGTAACTTGAGATTTAGTGTAATATGTGGGTATACAGTCTAGACTAGAACTAAAACAAAAAGGATACAAAGATATTCAGTACGAATCTATTATAATTAATGCGCATATGTTACCCATAATATACTATTGTCTACTGATTGTGGTTTTCCCCACGACAGAGATATTAAACGTGGTATGTTTTTACTTGTATAAGATGATATATCCATGTGGGCCCAGGTACCTATATAATACCGTAGGCGTCTCTTAAAGGGATCTAGTAACTTTGTTGACAAGTGCAAAAAGTGATGAGTGATTAATAAAAAGTGTACCTATTGGAGTGATCTGATATGTTCACGATCGTAATGTGTGGAAAATTCACATTAATTGGATACTGTTTGGCTGAGATAGTGAGCAAAAATGCAAAGTGATATTCACTAACTCATATTGTACTTTCCCCTTTTCACGGCATAAATTATCCCGTATACAATTTCATATCTCAAACACTTCAATCGTAATATCTTTTGGAATGGAAATGGAAATTTGAAAAACCGAATCCTGTCCCGTGCTTTTATTGTTAATATGAATATGAACGGAATGAGAGAACCACTAGAGTTCCAAGTAAGTTTTGAGGATTTGGACAATGTTACTAAGTCCCTTTAAAGCTTCCGCGTTGATTGTTTCTTCATTAGAAGTTTGCATGCCTTTTTGAATATTTCCTGTTAATAAAATGCGAACTATACGTTTGATAGACCATCTACCAGGGGTTCTATTTTGATTAACACAATCAAGTTTGATTTAAATAAAACAGTCTGAGTATTTTCGGGAACCTATCTGCTCTATTTAATCAATGGGTTAATCTGTGGGTGTTTTGAACTATGATTATAGAATTTATATTAATCTAGTCAGTCCATAGGCGTACCCAGAGGGGGGAGGTGAGAGAGGGTTCAACCCCCCCCCCCCCCCCCCCCTTGATAAAAAATGACTGTTTTGGGGGTTCAAACCTCCCCCTTTACCAATTTTAAATGGTCTCGACGCCACTTTTTAGCGGTATCAACCATCATAACCAATGGTTTCGGCCCCCGAAGTAACAACTTAACAAGTGGTTTGGTCTCGGCCTCAAAAATTGTTGAATGATCTCGGTCTCAGCTGTGAAAATATTGACGGACACTCCTCCCCCCCCCCCCCCCCCCCCCCTTGAAAAAATCCTGGGTACGCTAGTGAAATTCGATAGTTAATCTTGGTTTTCCCAATGGAAGAGGAAATATAAATGTATTATTGTGACTTTGATCCATTCTTAATCCCTGAGACTAAGAGAGGGAAGGAAGAGAAGGATATCACCAGACCCAGGTACCAATATTATTGGCTTATTTCCAGTATGTTTCCGAATTTATGGTTTCGTTATTAGAAATGTCTATTTCAAACGTATTATTGTGTTGAACATTTCCTGGCCATCTATAACATATATTTATATCTAATTTAGCAAGGTTCAACGGCGTAGCTTGGTCGGACTGATTCGGGGCACTCCTTATAATGTAGAAATATGGTATACAGTATATACATTTTTATACTTTTGTAGACAAATATGTTTTGATGTAAAGTAATATTTTTTGTTTGTATTAAACGATTTACTTGTGATATTTGTTATACTAGACATCTTCTTATTTTGTTTATCCTCATTTCGTTATTCAAACAAATATAACTGTATTGTATTGTACTGAGTGAACTACTTTTCTTAACCCCATTTCTGGCCACACAAACATGTTTGTAATATTCCCTGTCTTTTTAAAAATTAATCTGAAGAAATATTGTGATGATTTATCAAAATAATTTAATATATTTTATTAAATGTTTTAGCACGCATGTCTTTCTTCAACTTTAATGTGGTTTTCCCCAAGGAAAAAAGCATACAAATCAAGTGACATATCATGAATTCGTTTTAAATGCCAAAGGGAAGGAAATAACACAATAAAACAAGTATATAAAAACTCATATTACATGTATTAAGGCGCCTCCAGCAGTGTCTGTATCCTGTCTATACACGATTCATGAACAGTCTAATTGATTTATTTATCAATTTAAAGAAAATGTGATTCCTCCGGGGGAATCCCATTTTCTTTGCTATTTTTCATATATTACATATTACATATTTCTTTTCACTTTCTCTATATGTTTGAATTAATTCTTTACTATTTGTTTCTTTTGAAGGAAAAAAATACGATGGCGTGTTTAAGGGTAATAGTAAAATGTGCACTCTTAATTAAGGGTGCAAAAAGATGTTACAATAGCAGCACCTTAAAGGTCCCAAGGTGCACCTGTAAAGTGTCGGATATTGCCCAAATGACATTTGAGACTTCAATCCTGTACCAAAATCATTGTAAGATATGTCGGAATGATGTGTGAAAGTTTCATTAAAAAAGAACACTGCTTTCCTGGTTAAAAAAGCGAAAATATGCGTCAGCTTTTACAACGAATTACTGTATGACGTCTATGAGGTCAGTATGACCGTTCATTACCGCTCTTGAGCTGAATGATATATATCGTCATACTAAAGGGGCATTTGAAAAAATATTACCCTATTTTATTCTTCTCTTACCATAAGCTAAACAACACGGTAGAAGAGAAACGAGAAAGCTCCAAGTAATTTCGTGGAGTTAGACACTTTACAGGCATCCATTTAAGAGTGAAAATTTGCAACTATACAGGGTGGCCCCCCAAAAACTGAACGGGGCACTTCCCAAAATATAGTAATAAATGTATTATGTCCATCGGAAAGGGTGACTTTTCAAATGAACAACAATACCAAGAACAGTCAATTTGGTCGTGTAGTTTTTGTTTTAGGGCGCTGTGAGTGACACCATGTCAGGTTCTCTTTTTTTTTCAATTTCTACCAAGCCAGTGGTTGATGAATTGCACGTATCGCCTTTCATAGCGTTGAGCAACGCGCGCCATTGTTAGTGTGCACTCAGCCGTGTGCCGAGAGAATGGGCATGGTCGCTCAATGGTATTACGGGCAGGGAGTACGATTTAACTGGCCCTGACTAGGTAAAAATTGGCAAAAATATGCACCGACATGGTCTCACTCACAGCGTCCTAAAGCAAAAACTACACGACCAAAATTACTGTTCTTGGTATCGTTTTTCATTGGAAAAGACACCCTATCCGACGGACATAAACATTTTGGTACTATATTTTGGGAAGTGCCCCATTCTGTTTTTGGGGTGCCACCCTGTATAACAGTGGTGTCTGCACCCTATGGGGTGCACAAATTCACCCTTAGCGTTCCAATTCCCTAAGTTGGGGTGCAGAATTGCACCCTTAGGCGTGTTGTTAATGTAAAATGATTGTAGTGGTGTTTTGCAGCCTTATTGTATCCTAATTTCTTAGTGTGAAGGAAGGTCTAATGGCCTCCTGGCAGACATTCTGAACAGCCACTGCTCCCTTTTACTGTTGGTAGAGGATCCCCTTTAATCGTTCATTTGATTAAAGGGGACCACCAGGCAAAGAACAACACATTAGTATATGTTTTGGTACCGTTTTGTGATATCAAATAGATACCCAACATTCTGCAAAGGGTGTGTAATTCATAAACAAAGCAATTAATTTCCACCACTTACGGAACCACTGCTATTTCCTGGTTCCATACGGGCCAACCATTTGCGAGTGCGCCAATGCTATTCACGCGCACGTTTGTAAACAATATATTCCCGGGCGATTCGTTCGCTCTGCACACGTTGCAATTCACCGCACACATAGTAGTCTGCGTAATTCAGACCGCATGAACGCATGCTTTAGAATGGTGATGCGTTTCCAATTTCAAATTTCTTTTCTGGAAACATATTTTTGTGAACTTGTTGGTGGAATGGAATACTAAAGATGTTACCTTTCTTTAATAAGAATATTATTTTTGGGTGGTGGTACCCTTTAAATATGAAATCACAACATAACCTCTGGAATAAGGAGCTCGTAATCATCCTGAAACGGTATGAATTTGGGAAAGGACAGTAGTGGGAAATAGCTTTATTGGTCAAACTAATTGATTAGTATTATTGAAATCAGGGGTGTCGATCCGTTTTTGAGATTGGGGGAGGGGGGCGAAATTTGAAAATTTTCCAGAGTGACCACTGAGAGAGCTAAAAGCCCCACATTGGCAAGCCCGGAAGTTTTATTATGCGCTCATTGAAAGTGTCTTGATGGCTCGAAGACCTGACTTTGGGGGGCACCCACATTTGGGGACAATAAAGGGGGTTCAGGGGGCGGAGCCCCCGGAAGCTTTTGGATTTCAGACATTTGCTCCTAGCATGGGTGTTAAAATTGTATAAAATAGTGAACCTACTCATAACGTATTTTTAAAGGGCATAGCGAGGAAAAGACTGAGCCTTGCATGAGATGGATCCACGTGATCATGTATAATATAGAGCCATCGATATAGTCTAGGGCATTGGGCTCCCATGAAACTAAGCAAGGGCGTCAACAATTTCTCAAAAGTGTAGGGGAGACATTGCGAGGAAGCGAAGCGACCGAGCGGGGGAGGGTGTGGGAGGGGTGTCCCCCTCCCACAGTAGGGAGCTTTTGTATTTTTGGGCGTGAAATTGTGCGATTTGGTGCACACCTGAGACAGAAATTTCACGTAATATGAAGTATGGAAGTATGGAAGTATGGAAGTATGGAACCAAACATACATAATGACAAAGGGAGGGGGACAATCTGCTCCTTTTTCAAATGTGGGGGGACATGATATTCCAATTTGATTTGCGTTCAGCGCATATGTACCGAGATTATTTTCTGTGACGGTGTGCTATCTATAGATGAGGGTTTAATAAACTTCGTTTGAGGTGCGCGTCTGAGAAATTACGCTGCCGAACACATTTCAAAAGGTGAGTTCCCCTGCAACCCAAATGAAACTTGCAATATGAGAAACTGTATGCGCGCGAAGCGCGCGGCAAAAAAGAGATTTACAGTCCTTTTCAAACTAAAAAACGGCTATTTTGAAGATTAATTATTGATAAATGTGTCTTTCCCCTCTTTGGCATTATATCACTCGATTTTTTTTTCTTCCTCATTTTCGGAATTATTGGGGGGGGGGGGGGCGAAATGATATGTTCGCCCCCCCCCCCCAATATTTTCATTGGGGGGGGGGGGGGGGGCGACCGCCCCCCTGCCCCCCCCCCCCCCATGATCGACACCCCTGATTGAAATAACATAAAAAGGAGCGTGTGTGGAAAAATCTGAACCGAACTATCGTCAAAAAAATGCAGAAAAATCAGTAAAAACGTTTATGAAAGCCGCTGACATTGAGCCTAAATTCACAGTCAGCTTGGCCCGTCTACGCTGGCCACATTCGTACGCTCGTTCGAGCGATTTGCTTGGGCGAATTAACATGTGCGCATTTGCCATAGGATTTACACGCATCGCACGTGTACATATCAAACATACGACCATCGGCAAGATATCTAGCCGGGCCGGATCGATATGATAATTTACCAGTCCAAATATATCAATTAGTAGGCGGTTTCCAGGCAAACTTTGTATCATCCCGTATTAGTAAAAACATATTCTTTCACATGATTGGTAATAAGAGCTTCCATTTCATTTTTTGGTAGGGGGGCGTTTCCAAAACTGGCCTTCATCTTTAAACGCGAATGCCCTGAGTAAGCAAGAGCTCAAGCTGGTCTGGAGGTGCTTGAAAAAACGCAAGCAATTGCTTATCAAGACAAGTAAAAGGTTCGTTTTCTGCATACGGTTTTAAGCAATTGCTTGTTTGGTAAGCATTTGCTTACGAGCAGTAAGCAATTGCTTGTGCTTGTAAGCAAATGCTTTTGCTTGCAAGCAATTGCTTGTTTTCATGCATACCGGTTCAAGCAAAAGGCTAGCACAAGCAATTCCTTCTTTTTATGCATACGGCCCATTATGTGTTGATATCTATGTTATCTCTTTTGGTATCAAATATACGATTGTTTGTGATTTACTTTCACCTTATAACTTCCCCGATTCGTTTTTTTTTGTCACGTTGCAACGAGGTATAGACAATCGGGATAGCAGCTGTAATGAAACTAACCGTATATTCATGTGGACGAATTTGTGTCGTTTTTGTTTAATTATTCATCATTATTCTTTCTAAAAGGAATACAGGTTTACGTCGAAACAAAATATAACACATTTTCGAACACACCACGCATCATTCGCAAGTTATAATGTGTATAAATAAACCAATTGGGTTGAATTACAAGAAAACTTTTGTTTATTTTGTTCAAAGAAATATTTGTTTACAAATTACAAGTGAAAGACTACAATAAAAGCAAGCAGAAACTTATCGAATATGTTTTAATATAGTATGTTAAAATCATCATAAATCAATTTATCTCGATAATTAACAAAAAGAAGAACAATAACAATCAAGAAGAAGACAATTGTCTGACATACCAACAACAGTGTATGATACGAGGCACGTAGCTCTATTCCCAGCACCATCCGTCGCTGTATAGGTCGTAGAGTGACCACCCGCGCCAAATGTTGACCCCGATCCTGACCCAGAAGTGATTCTGTTCATACACAATAAATAACATAACATTATATAGTAGTATATTGGAAACAAATTAGTTCCTCTAAAAAAAAACTTGTAAAATAATCTTAATTATGTAAATAGTGGTTCCCTTCATGCACTGTTCATGAAAGAAAAATACAAAAGGGATAGTAAAGATTTAGTCTAGAGTCCACTTTAACTATGTTTTGTTTGTCTGTGAATAAGAGAAAAATGTGTGTAGCAATATGAAATTACATCATTTAAAAAAGAGCTATCTTTTGCCAATTTGAGCTTTATCATTATAATAATAATATTAACATTTATATAGCGCAGCTACTATAAATATGTACTCTACTGCGCTTAAAAAAGTATTTAAATTATTATTACCCATGGTCATCAGGTACATTTCAAACCAACACAATGATATTGCGTACTTTCTCAACTCCCCGGGGAGCATACTAGCCGAGCTGCCACTGATGATGGCGCTACAGGCTAATTAACACCCGACCATGGTACCCATTTATACACCTGGGTAGAGAGCAGCAATTGTGGATTAATTGTCTTGCTGAAGGACAAACGCAGTGGGCCTACACAGGGTTCGAACTCGGGATCTCACGATCGGAAAGCGCGCGCTCTACCAATCTTGCCACACCACGTCTACATGAAACTGTACATTATCAATACTATGTACAGTTTGTCACTGTTTCTTCACTGCCTTATTTCATTCTCGTAATTTTATTCAAATCTCATTTCTATTGTTATTATAATATATATTTTGCTTCAAATGTTCGATGCACGTCATTAATACTTATTGTGTTTTAGTTTGAGTTTATTGTTTTCATTTTCACAAAATACATGTACAAATCATAATAATGTAACTTACAAAATATAATAACTTAAAGGGGTAAAACAGATTTGGTCAAACTGAATTTTAGGAACAAAAACCTGCACAATAACATGACAAACTAATAGTTATAACTCCACCATGCTCGAAAGGTATAGAAAAATACAAACGACGAAGTAAAAAGCTTGTTATCATTAAAAAAAAAAGAGCCATTAAAACACAAGAGGGCGCTCTCTAAAAAAGCATTGGTTTCAACCATTTTCATACAAAAGTATGCATGTGATGTTTTGTTGAAATAATGATTAGATAGAGAGATCATCAACAACTATTTAAAACCCTCTTTTGAACATTTTTGAAAAAGTGCAAGCATTTTGTATTTTTTTTTTAAATCATCGAATCTGGGGCCCAGATTTATTCCGATCGGATATATTTATTGATATTTCAGCCGTTTCTGAACCGATTTGGATCAAATAAAGTTTATTCTGCCATTAAAAATGTATGCTCTTTCAAATTTTACACTGCTTTTTTCATTATCTCACAAAAGAATTATTTCGTGCAGCGCTCTCTATACCAAAACTTAACTTCCCCTTCAAATGAAAATGAAGGGATCCACTGTGAAGCAAAGCTTGTAAATTGTGGATCCCTAAAATTAGATTGTACATAATATAGATCAAAATAAATGATATAAAATTAAGGTTATATCGTTATGCAATCGCAATTTTTTCATAATGTTTTATTTTTATTTAGTATATAGTTTTCGCCCTTGAGTTGTTTTGAATATACCTTTAAGAATTATTTGTAGAATTATCTAAATCGGCCTGATTTGTATCGTGCCCATTGCAAGGGTTAGCACTTACGAGACGGATGCAGCCCCTCTATCGTCTGTGGCCGTGGGCGTCGACCAGGAGATGGACCTCGTGCTCGACGTCGTGTACTGGCTACCAAGGTTGCCCGGACATAGCGTGAATGTAGGTGGTGTTGTGTCTGTCAAGGTGAAGTAATTGGATGGTGGCTTTGTTAATTACGCGCAGGCAAACAGTGACTGAAAATATATAATTGTGTAGATGTAAAATAAACCAGAACAAAATGTTTTGGGGAAACATCAATTCATCATATATCGTAAGCGTCATCACCTTCATCGTATCCGACTTCGTCATCGTCTTCATCATCTTCATCCTCAATCATCATCATCATCATCATCATCATCATCATCATCATCATCATCATCATCATCATCATCATAATCGTCGTCAATATCGCCACCATCAATGTCATCTTCACCGCCATCGCAATCATCGTCATCATCACCATCATCATAATCATGGACATCATCATCGTCACTGTCGCCACCATCAACGTTATCATCAACGACATCGCCATCACCATCGTCGTCATCATCATCCTCATCATCATCATCATCATTACCACCATCATCACCACATCATCTTCATCATCGTCGTCAATATCGCCACCATCAACGTCATCATCACCGCCATCGCAATCATCGTCATTATTATCATCATCACCATCATCATAATCATCATCGCCACTGTCGTCACCATCAACGTTATCATCAACGTCATCACCATCACCATCGTCGTCATCATCATCTCATTACCACCATCATCATCACCACACCATCTTCATCATCGTCGTCAATATCGCCACCATCAACGTCATCATCACCGCCATCGCAATCATCATCTTCATAATTATCATCATCATCATAATCATCGACATCATCGTCACTGTCGTCAACATCAACGTCATCGCCATCACCATCATCGTCACCATCGTCATCATCATCATCAACATCATCGTCGTCATCATCGTCGTTATCATCGTCTGTAAAAAATAAAAAAATAAAAGATAGGCCTACCCTCATCCTTCTCGTGCCTATGATTATCACCATCACTTTATCACTAGATCATTTGTAGTTAGTGTTGAGGGAACGACATCTACCTCAGCTAAGATGAAGTTTGGTGTTCCCCAAGGATCGGTCCTTGGACCAATGTTTTTTTAGTATATATTGTGCGCCTTTAGCAAGTATTGTAAGGAGCCACGGTATTTCAATCCATATGCCGATGATACTCAATCCCAGTGACCCAAATAGTGAACTGTCAGCCAAACGTCGACTTGAAGCTTGTATATCTGATATGGCATCTTGGATAAGTTAAAATTAAATGGTTGTAAATCAGAGTTTCTTGTTATCTCTTCAAAGTATCAGAAACCTATGATTCATACTCAGAGTATTACCATTGGCAATGAACAAATCGGGGCATCATCTTCTGTCCGTAATCTCGGTGTTATATTTGATGAGAATATGTCAATGGAATCCCATGTACAACATATTTGTAAGTCTGTGTATTATAGTATATACATGTATAATGTAAATTGCATTAGAAAGATTCTTGATGATAAGTCTGCCTCTATGCTCATGACATTGGCAATTCTCTTTTGTATAATATTCCATTATATTTGTTGGATAAATTGCAACTTGCTTTGAATTCTGCAGCTAGGATCCTATCTAGAACTTCAAAGTACGATCATATTACACCTGTGCTGCAAACTTTACATTGGCTACCTATTCGCCAGCGTATTGAATTTAAGATACTGCTTCAAACTTGGAAGATTCTTCATGGTGTGGCACCTTGTTACTTAAAGGGGTAGTACAGTTTTGGTAAGGCTGAACTTTAGTAACCAAACCTGGACAGTAACATTATAAACTAATAGTTATAACTCCACCATGCTCGAAAGGTATACAAAATTACAAACGACTAAGTAAAAAGCCCGTTATCGTTCAAAAAGAGCCATTAAAACACAAGAGGGCGCTTTCTAAAAAAGCATCGGTTTCAACCATTTTTCATACAAAATTATACATGTGATGTTTTATTGAAATAATGATTAAATAGAGAGATCATCAACAACTATTTAAAAAACGCTTTTGAAAATTTTTGAAAAAGTGCAAGCATTTTTTAAATTTTTTGAAAAAATCATCTAATTATTTGGGCCCCAAATAATTATAAGATCATATATATTTATTGATATTTCAGCCGTTTCTGGGTCGATTTTGACCAAATAAAGTTTATTCTGCCTTTAAAATTGCATGTTCTCTCAAATTCGACACTCAGTTTTTCATTACCTCACAAAAAAATTGTGATGTGCAGCGCCCTCTCTACCAAAACTAAACTACCCCTTTAAATTAGTTAGTCTGGTCATATGTACCACAACGTAACCTCCGCTCCTCAAATAGATTACTATTAGAAACTCAAAAGACACGCGTAACTTATGGAAATAGAGCATTTTTTGCATCAGCTCCGGATTTATGGAATAGACTACCCTTAGAATTAAAAACAATAGACTCGTTAGAAGTGTTTAAAATGAAATTAAAATCATACTTGTTTAGTGTAGCTTATTAATGCATTGATTGCTTGTATTGGTATTTTTGTTTGTTTAAGTTTTCCCTCTGTTTTTTCTTCTTCTTTCTTTTGTTATGCGCCTCGGAATAGGCTACCTAGATAGATGGCGCTTTATACATGCTTGATATTATTATTATTATTATTCCACAATCAGTTTTTCTGACATGATGATGGTGCATTAACTCAGGCCCCGGATGACCCACTCATCTGTCACTGAATTGACCCCGACATTGCAAGCGATATCCCATCTCATCATTCCCATCATCATCATTATCGGCATCATCAGCTGCCAGCTGGGCAAGTCCATGATTAGATGGACATGCAACCCAATTTTGTATTACATTTTTCTCAAATCCTGGTTCTTTATCATGTTTCAGTATCTCAGGAATCTCAATAAAACAGAGGGAGCTTTAATTTCCCACCTTTAAATCACACTGTCGTGTCCTCATTACGGAGAAACAGAACTATACATGAAATGGCACATGTGGGACTACACATGTTTGAAACGCAGTTTTATAGGATTTTAAACAAATGTATAATTTCTTTTTCATTTGTTTCTGTTGGATACTGTAAAACACTTCATATTACACCAACCAGTGTTTCCTCTATGAATTTGAAATGCATATTCATGCAATTTGGACGGACAAACTGTAACGTTATACTATTCCCGTAACGTTACTAACCAGGTTTTTGTTGTTTCTACTAAAACAAAAAAGACATATTTCAATATTCGATACATCAAACCACTTGCCAAGACACTACGTATAATAACAATTTATTTCAGATGACTCCTGTTTACGAGAAATATTTTTCACAAGGACTCATGTTTTTTTCCATGTCTTTTTTTTGTAACGTTACTAACCAAAGTTTGAGTTTGTGCTGTCACTCACTGAAATGTGTGGAATTGTTTAGAATTACTGTGTAAAGAAGGTTTTGTCAGGAGGTCTTGAATGTACCAACAATTTAAAGAAAATATTCAGGCATCTTTAGGCCTATGTAGCATCCTATTATATTGTACAAGATGCCTTCAAATGTAACGTTACTAACCGTGGAATTTAGCATTAAACTCATCATCATCACGATATATCCCCCTCCCCCATTTCTCTCTCTCCTTCTAGATATCTTACCTGCTGGTGGTGTTCTTCTTCTTCTTCTTCTTCTCCAATCAGGCCAAGCACCTGAGTCACGTGATTTTAGGAACCAATTAGAAAAGAAGAAAAGTAGCAGATTTACACAAGCTTTACACAAATAGACTACAGAAAAGTAAAATGAATCGCTAGAATCTTATGGGGGGACTTATTTTCAGCAAAATAATTTGATTTGTCATACCATGTCCATGGTCTAGACTCTAACCTATCCAGGCGCCACAGCGCTGATCACAGTTAACCATGGTCATACATACTGTATGTACAGTCAAACCTGTTCTAGAGAACACCTGTCACTAAATACCTCCTTTTTGTGATGCTCTGGAAAACAGTTTACATTCCTAAACCTGCCTAATGCCTATATTACATGCTTAGTTATAACTATTAACTTGTAATAGGTCCACTCCCGTCACATCCATTTGTTTTTACTAAAAGCAAAATCTGATTTTAATGACATAGTTAGTTTTAGGAGTTGGGATAAGGACTAAGGGTTGGAATTGGGATTATATCAGGGTAACGTCAGGTGCATGTAAAGGGTCAGGTTGGAGTTGGGGGAAATATAATGTACGTTTTTTTTTTAATAAGTAACATCTTCAAAATACACAAAACTGACTTAGAACCAAATAGGTTATCACATACCTAGTTGTTTTCGTACTACCAATAGAAGAATGAAACATGTTTATGTTAGTCGAATTTCTCTTTGAGTTTCGCTGTACAAATATTTATGATTGAAGTGTTCAAATTTAAAATTATCTGCTGGAGAATTGCAGCTGTGTAAAAAGGTTGTGCAATGAGTTACTAAATATCACTTTGCATTTTCGCTCATTATTATTTGGTTATATGACATTTACCATGGATATTTTCACACATCACTCAGCACTAGACAGATCACAGAAATGCACGCTTGATCAACCCTTCGATAGGTTTGTATACATGTCAACAAAGTTACTAGATCCCTTTAATTACTGAAATAAATGAGTGAATCTATCTTGGATCTTTTAAAGGGATCTAGCAACATTGTCCAAATCCACAAATGTTGCTTTAAAAAATATATGGTTCCCTCTTACCTTGTATTTGTATCAAGAAAAGAAGCTTGGAACAGGTGTAGTTTTTTTTCGAATGTCCCTTTCGTTAAAAAGATGTTTACGATTAAAGTGTTTGGATTTATAAATAATTATCCACTGTGAAGTAAATATATGTGTACGAAGTCAGTGAAATGAGTAATAGCGAATATCACTTTCCATTTTTCGCTCATTACTTGGCCATATAACAGTAAACTTTTCACACAACACTCAGTGGACATGATTATCAGATCACAACAATGCATATTTTATCAACCATTTCATCACTTTTTGCAGATGCCAACGAAGTTTCTAAATCCCTACGATTCATCTTTCATCATCGATTCATCTCTACTCACCAGTGTCCGTGACCAGCAGGAGGATGATAACAAGAAAGAGAAGGCCGTTCTTGAAGAGGGGTTTCCACGGCGTCATGGTGCACCGTCTGAGGGTTGAATAGGAAAAGAGTGGGGTCAATAGCCCAGAATACTTCGTGTGACATCAATACAATGATATATTTATTGTCATCACGACGGCCCGTTTCTTTGTTTGACTAGGCTACCGAAGCTACAGGAGGTCAATTAGGAGTAAACCAATGCAGCTCAAATTTGACGGAATTAAAAAAATAGAATGGAAAGAAGAGAAGGAAATACGAAAGTCCCAATTATGCAGGGGCGTCGATCCCCCCCCCCCCCCCAATGAAAATATTGGGAGGGCGAACATATCATTTCGCCCCCCCCCCCCCCCCCCCCCAATAATTCCGAAAATGAGGAAGAAAACAATCGAGTGATATAATGCCAAGGAGGGGAAAGACACATTTATCAATAATTAATATTCAAAATAGCTGGGTTTTTTTAGTTTAAAAAGGACTGTAAATCTCTCCTTTTTTTTGCCGCGCGCATACAGTTTCTCATATTGCAAGTTTTATTTCGGTTGCGGGAACTCACCTTTCGAAATGTGTTGGGCAGTGTAATTTCTCAAACGCACACCTCAAACCAAGTTTATTAAACCCTCATCTATAGCACACCGTCACAGAAAATAAAATAATCTGAAATAATATATCTTTCAGTCAATTCGGTCCATATGCGCTGAACGCAAATCGAATTGGAATATCATGTCCCCCCACAATTAAGACGAATATAACCAATGAACTCTTTAAATGATTGTTCGCATCACATAATTGCAAATATTTTTGTAGCTATTAGTAGTATATTTAATATATTCATGATCTTACCTTTATCTTGACTTGGAACAGATTGACGAACGTACCGGTGTCTTACTTTATGCCAATAGGTAACTAATGTCGCTTATTATTTTAGGTACTATAGATTTCACAATCCTGGTCGTTGATGAGGATAACACAGAGACCAAACAAGTGTGTTTTTCATAAAAATCAATACATCGCAATACAATACGTAATGTTAAAACATCAATCTTGTTTTTCCAGTATTAACCATTTCAATATAATTATGCCTTTCTTCGACTGCTGCGCAGCCAAAAAAAAAAACGTGCGGAAATGTAATCAATCAAAAGTAGCTTTTCCTCCAAACACCATTGCGCAACCGGGGTATGTTTGACTCCAATCCAACGCAAACACAGGGCGAGTCGTACATGGATGCTGTAATGGTCCGAACAGTCAGACATTCACAGACATGACATAGAAGAAAGAAAGAACAAAAAAGTCGAGATTGAAGATACTGATCTGAATGGGCATTACCCTCCGATATCAATCTTATCGTCTGCCGCGGCGGAAGGAGAGTGGCGTTTGTTCTGAGATCGCGCGCCTTAATTGGCTAGCAAAAGTTGACAGGCACGCCTCTCGACCAATAGGAGGAGAGAGTACTAGCTCAGAGATACCGGATGCTGGAGGTTCTGTCGGTTGCTTATACCGCAAAAGCCCGACGGCTGGCCAATCCATGTTTACACCAAACGTCTTTAGTTTCACTCCGAATTAATGCAAGCTGCATGCGCTCCATGCTTGCATTCTTTTATCGTCAAACTATAAACAAAACGGGTCTACCCAGTTTACTTTAACGCGGGAAGTAGACTATGGACGTGGTATAGAGACAGATTTTAAATGAACTTCAAAACACTTTCGAAACGTTTGGCTGCTGATCAAACTTCTAGTTCCTTCTTTGTTCATAATCTCCTTCAAATGACCGCCGTCGTATAAACAAGAAACGGATATACGAAACACAGATTCTCATTTTGGACGAGGCAACGCATCATCAGAGCGGTTAATTGAAGAAAGTTTGAAATTCGAGCAAGAATCCAAAACCTATGTAAGTAGTCTATCAGGTTATGTAAAGCAGCAATTTTTTTTGCTATAATCTTGGAAACAGTTTTTAATTTGGTCTAAATACATTACTGATGTGAAAAAGTGATGTTTCCATTTTTTATTTTTGGTCCCAGGGTGCATTTTGGCGATTTTAAAGATAATTAGCTAATTTGCATATTTGTGAAATAAGGTCAGGGGTCATTTTCTATCTAGGAATAGTACAATATTGATAAAAGCTAGTATTCTAGGGTATTTTGAGGCAAGGATTCCATTTTCGGTGCTCGTTTGTAAGTGCTGTATGGGAAACACTCTGAAATCAAAGATGGCTTCCCCTAATTTGCATATTTATGAATATTATTGATTTTCAGTGGCTACAGCCCCTAATAAGCAATAATTCCGGATTATTATTTGTCAGTTATGTTCTAAGTATGTATTTAAGATATCAAAGATGAGTTAACATCATGGCAACCTCTAGCAATGCATATTATTTGCATAAATATGTATTTTACCTAATTTGCATATTCCCCCAAATCGAGTATATTGGGAACCCGGCAAGTAAAAAAGACAAGTAATACCACTTTTCCAAGGTTTTAGGGGGCAACGAATCCATTCATGATACTTATTTACCTGTATCACCTCGGCAACCCACATAAATTCAAGATGGCCGCGATTGTCATTTTAAAGTAAATAATGCTATTTGCTACTTAAACGGCATTTTATTGATAAAAGTATGATTTGCTTACTGTAAGCAAACAACTACATTGTGATTCAAATATTCTAGTTGCTCATTCCAATAATTAAAAGTCAAAACATTATAATATCAATCTAATATAACCGAAATAATATAGTCGTGTATGATAACATGTGTAATTTAGGGAGCAGTCATCTTGGATTTGAGATGGATGCCATGGTGATACAGGTAAATAAGTATCAAAAATGGATCTGCTGCCCCCCAAAACCTTGGAAAAGTGGTATTACTTGTCTTTTTTACTTGCCGGGTTCCCAATATACTCGATTTTTGGGAATATGCAAATTAGGTAAAATACATAATTATGCAAACAATATGAATTGCTAGAGGTTGCCACGATGGCAACTCATCTCTGATATCTTAAATGCATACTTAGAACATAACTGACAAATAATAATCCGGAATGATTGCTTATTAGGGGCTGTAGTCACTGAAAATCAATAATATTCATAAATATGCAAATTAGGGGCAGCCATCTTGGATTTCAGAGTGTTTCCCATACATCACTTACAAACGAGCACCGGAAATGGAATCCTTGCCCCAAAATAACCTAGAATACTAGTTTGTATCAATATTGTACTATTCCTAGATAGAAAATGACCCCTGACCTTATTTCACAAATATGCAAATTAGCTAATTATCTTTAAAATCGCCAAAATGCACCCTGGGACCAAAGATAAAAAATGGAAACATCACTTTTTCTCATCAGTAATGTATTAAGACCAAATTTAAAAATGTTTCCAAGATTATAGCAAAAAATTTCACAACATTTATTTACACTTCATTAGGGGATATACTAAAGGCTACGGATAGAAGTTCTGATTATAGCTCCCTGCTTGTTGGTAGTGACCGTCTCTTCCAGAGTTTGGCATGCTCAGCTCAACGTGAATCGATCGAGATAAACGATGAAGATATCCACTCTGTGCGTGTTGTGCCTGATCGGCATCTTGGTGGTCCCACAAGAAACAGGTAACCATGATGACCATTTGAACTTATATTTTTACTGTGTTCATTTTCACTTATATCCACTCGGTGTACTTAGCAATGATAGCTTCTGATCGCTCGGTCAGCCAAATTACAATTAACTACATGACATCTGATAATAACATGTCCGAGTCCGATTGATCATTTCTAGAACAGACGTCAAAATTACAATTACTATAGAGTTAGACAAAATAGCATATTATATTGACCAAATTATGGATATAGTAGACAAATAGGGTCAACCTACCCAAATGGACTTAACCAATTTGGTATTAGGTCACCTGACCCTGTAAACCAATAAAAGCCATAAACCTCAAATTCTTCATTCAGGACATGTCCCCCCCACATTTGAAATTGGAGGGGATTGTCCCCCCCCCCCCCCCCCCCCCCCCCACTTTTTCATATATGCTCGACACTAGCACTTGCCCTATTGCCCGGGGCAAGTGAAAATTGATAGTGGGCAAGTAACAATTCATAAAAGGTCTAGTTTGGTTGCCCGCGATTGGGCAACTAAGAGGGAAAAGGGTATTTTGTTCTTATGTGTAAATCTCATCAAGAAGTACGTTGGCAATGAAAGTGTGAGCATTTATGATTTTACTTGCCCACTTTGGCTTGGTTGGAGGGCAAATTTCTAACTGTCCACTACGGAGATGAAATATCAGTTGTTGTACATAAATATGTACGCAGTCAATGGACTGGTAATATCAAAGTTTGGGAACAAATTTTCAGGATATTTAATAAAATGTAAGATTTTGTGTGAAACCATTATGTTCCTCAAAACCACCAGACCACATGTATGCTCTTTTTATTTTATTTTATTTTCATTTTTTCTCAAGCGTCACAGTGTTACCAGCAATTTTAATCCTGTCAATATTTATAAGGCTACTCTTTGAGGAAATGTAACATGAACATCTTTATGGTATTCAGTTTCTACATTTCCTTAGAAATGGAAGAAAAGTATTTATGTAATCAACATCATGGTATCCTTATAGTTGCCAGGTATATCCATTAATATATTTGACAGTAAACAAAGTGCTTATGATGTGCGTCACTGGTGAAATATGATGGTAATCAGGGAAAGCAATAACATTTCATTTTTCTGGGGCAACTTCTGAGACTTCCTGCTTTGAACTATATCACTTTACAATTTGTTTTGCATTGAACTCTGAAAACATTATATCATGGCTCAGATGAAATGGGGGCTCTTTTGAGGTATTTTGGGGGCCAAATCTTCAAGCCACCGGGAAAAAGAGTTAATTTCTACTGTTGGCATAATTGTGTATGTATCTATGTGATTCATTTATAAATGATGCTTGATATTGCAGGCTTGCAGCAAACTGACGTACAAAGCAAAATTGACATTCTGACAGCATAATTTGATTGCCTTTGTTGCCTCTGGATTTTAGTGATGTATTTGTACAAAATGGTCACATACTATGTGTACATGTACAGCATGGCAGATCACTGCTGAATGAAGAGAGTGAATTTAACAAACTGGCAGCATGATTTGATTGCCTTGGTTGCATCGGAGTTTAGCGATGAGTTTGTACAAAATGGTCACATATCAATTTCCATGTGTACATGTACAGAAGGACAGGTCTCACTGCTGCTAATTTTTACAATCTGTTGGACACAGACCAAGTAACACACAATCACGTGCACATGTTTTAGTCACTAGCACTTGCCCTATTGCCCAGGGCAAGTAAAATGTATGTCGGGCAAGTCAAATTTAACAAATGGTCTAGTTTGGTTGCCCATTCGGGCAACTGTTCAAGTACAAGAGAAAATTAAATTCCTTATGTATACATCTAATTTCAATACAAGAGAGAAATTTGCCAAGCAGATCGAGCTACCTAGCAAAATAATATTGTTTTTTTTTCACGTTGCTTTTTATGGGCAAGTAAATTTGAAAAAAATATTGATTTAACTTGCCCGAACGGGCAAGTAGAAAGACAAGTTGGTGTGGAGGCTTGTTAAGAATGCACTACATATATGTAAAATTTCTGTCTCGGGTATGCACCAAGTCGCGCAATTTCAAGCCAAAAAATGAAAAAAGCTTCATACCGTGAAAGGGGGACACCCCCTCCCACACCCTCCCCCGCTCGGGCGCTTCGCGCACCCTCGCAATGTCCCCCTCACTTTTGAGAGGCTGTTGACGCCCTTGTCTCCAGCCCAGCTATTTAATCTCCATCGTGGACAGGTGCGAATGGGCGGTTAATTTAGGCCAAATTTCACTGGGGTGCATTGAATCGATGCATTTATCGATATTAAGGTGCAGATTTTACCACACAAGCTCCTTTTTTAAAACTTATTCAACAATACTGATCAATTAGTCTGGCCAATATAGATGATTTTGGTAACTTTCCCAATACTGTCATTCGACTTTACATGGTGATAAATACATGTATGTACAAGTACAGTAAGTGAGTCTTGGAGAAAATGCAATTTCTTGTTACTTTCAGTACTAAAAACAGACAAATGTACATCTTGTATTTCAGAAAGTGTGATTTAATTTATCTTACAAAGAGTGACAATGTACACATATTATAATGAGACAGAACTCTATCATCTTAACCATTCAAAACAGATATATGACAATAAGATATAACAACAATACATTAATTCTTATTTACATATAATACATCAAATTAAACATTTACACAGAAATTTGAACTTTCCATTGGTCTTTTGATACCATTATTTGTACTTATATTTGTCCATTGCAAATTGGACAGGATGCTGCATTCCCTTGAAGAGATCTAGTAACATTGTCCAAATCCACAAAACGTACTAGTACTTGGAACCCTATAGTGGTTCTCTCATACCTTGTTTTCACTTGTATTACCAACAGAAGCATGGGACAGGTTTTTCCCCCATTTAACATGAAATGTTCACACTTTACTTTAATATTGGATATATCAGATCACAAAAATACACAATTTATCTAGCATTCTGTAACATGTTAACAAGGTTACTAGATCCCTTTAAAGCCATATCTCACACAAATATATTCTTCAAGCAGTGTTACCCCTATACATCTCTTGAGTTGATGTAATTGCAGCACATTCATCACAGTACAGGGGGGTGTTTCACAAAGATCCTAAGTTGAACTTAACTCTAAGTTGGACTTAAAAAGTATGGAAAGCCCGTTAGTTTCTTTGAAAACAAATTCTAAAAGTCCATTTAAAAGGCATTTAATGTTGTTTCTATTCAAAAATATTTTTCTATTATCACAGAGATTTAATGTTCTTCATGTAAAATTTATGAAAAGTCTAAAATACTTTCATTTTTGCTTTTGAATATATTTTGTTCTAAGGCTACAAATGGCTTACCATACTTCTTAAGTCCAACTTAGAGTTAAGTTCAACTTAGGATCTTTGTGAAACACCCCCCTGGTGTTCATTCACTGTTCCATTCTGCCATCATATCACAGTTTATGGCTGGTGATTTGACATTCTTCAAGCGATGTTGCCCCATTTCTCAATTTGATGTTATTGCAGCCACATTTATTACAAAACTTGTATTCATTCATTTTTCTTTTCTGTAATCATAGCTCCTATAACCAAAGTTCAATGGTGGTAATTTTGTCTTTCTTCAAGCAATATTTCCCCTTCTCTCGATGTTATTGCTTCCAGATATTTCTTACAAAACATTTATAAATTCATTGTTCTATTCTCTTATAATTATGGTTCAATGATGGTAATTTGTCATTCTTCAAATGATGTTACCCCTTGCTTTATATAGTGCCTATCACAATTGATAATCATCTCTAAGCGCTTTACAATAATTGTATTATTACCCTGCTCAACGGATACATCCTGCAATCAATCCAGCACATAAAGAGCACGTTTTCCACTCCCTGGGGAGCATTCCAGCCAGGCAACCTTATATAATTCTATAGAGTTGAGGTTATTGCTGCTATGCATCTCTTGCACTGAGAACTTGAGCTTTGGTCATGTCACTGTTTTATTCTGCTATCATAGCTCGTAATCACGGGTCAATGCTGTTAATGTGACAGTCTTCGAGCGACGTTGCCCCTATAATTCTAACGAGGTGATGTTATCGCCACTGAAATACCAATTGATGTTCTATTGATTCCACTCTAGAAACATGATCACGGTACAATTATGCTGGCAAATTGACATTCTTGAACCGTTGTTGCCCCTTCTCTTGAGTTGATGCTATTGCCACATCTCCTGCAATACCTTTGCTGCGCAAGTGGTTGGTAGGTCCCCGGCCGGCATTGGGTGCAGGGTTGAACACCAGACGTTGAGAACTGACCAGGTGGACATGGCTCTGTAATTAAATGAAGAGAAACAACAAAAGTATGAAATGCAAGATACTATTCATATTTGCTGATGAAGTAAGAGAATCAAAGTGGAGATGGGCTGGGCATGTAACAAGACTTCAGGACAATAGATGGACATATCGCTGAACAGAATGGCAACCAAGGAAGGGAAAGAGAAAAAGAGGAAGGCAGAAGAAAAAGATAGATTCGATGAACTAACATCATACATGGGAACGGCCGCGTGGACTAGGATAGCTAGAGAGAGAAGAGAATGGAAATGTCATGAGGAGGGCTTTGTCCAATGTCTGGATGAACTATTAATAAGCCTGATAGATAGATAGATGCTATTTTGTAGTATGCATTCTTGATTTGATGATGCCCCCCTCCGGAGTGGTGGAGCCCTATGGACACTGGATCATTGACTGTAATGTATTTGGCCGTTACATTCATCAGACATCATAATTACTATTGACATTTACCTTTGCAATTTTGGTTTTATGATGACTCCTAAATGGTGATTATATCATGATTACTAATGTGTACCTCTGTAATCTTTATGATGACCCCTCAATATATAGTGGTCAGGCCATCTAGACACTAGAAACATTTAGGGATATAATTGTTTGTTTTTGTTTTTTGTAATATATAATTTGTTAAATTTATCAGAAATATAGCAATTGCAGTGGAACCTCATTATAACAAACAATGTCCTTGAGACCATGACAGTTACTCTGCTATATCAGGTTTTTTGTTATATCAGGCTAAAAAATCAAAGGAATATAAACAACTTGGACATTATCTTGTTATATAAGATGATGACGTCATAATTAAGGGAAATTGAGCATTCCTATTGGTTGATTACTGATGCTTAATCCGGTATAGTAAATGGTAAAGTTATAGTGCATATGCACTATAACTGCGCAGGGGATGGCCTTGGAGTGCGTAATGTGCACTTGTGCGCTTGTTCTTGAATGGGAAAAATGCGCAGAGCGCGCAATTATTTTTAATACGCGCTGGCCCTTGTACAAAGTACGCAGAGCTGACGAGAGAACACTCACAATTTGAGCAAGGTCAAAATCAGTTCCTCAAAATAATCATCTTATATAACAAATAGTACATGATTCCTGTCGTTAAATATTCCATAATAGACACCTCTACATTTTTAATTTCTCTCATGCGATTATATTGCTTCGATGCAATATAATCGCTCTCGAGAAATTAAAAATGTATCGTTGTCTATTCTGGTATATTCAACTCCAAACCATGCACTATTTGTATAATAAGAGGGTTTTGTTATATCAGAGATCTTTATAATGAAGTGCCACTGTTCTAATCTGTGCCTCTGCAATCTTGATTTGATGATGCACCCTCCATAGTGGTCAATTAACCCGTTCCTTTTGAGTTTCTGAAATTCCCATAGCCTTCGTATACAACCCACCCGGTTCCCGTAGTCAAGAGGTTAAGCTCTCGGGACATGGGAAACATTTAGGGATGGTATTGTTTAGGGTTTTGTTGTAATATATTATAAGAAGGCCTGGAAACTTTTCTTTGCTCATTTTAATGCATATAATATAAGTAGGTGTTAAATTTATCAAATATATCTTTATTACTTATATGCATACCTTTGCAATCTTGAATTGATGATGACCCCTCCGTAGTGGTCAAGCCCTCTGGACACTGGAAACATTCGGTCTGTCCAGTCATTGGTTGAAACCAGCCCTCTGTACAGGGGACGCACGGCGCAAAGCCTGATTCTGAGACATGTCCGGGGACGCACTCAACTGCAAAGAGAAAATATAATCATATCAATTACAAGTAACCTAATTTTACAAAGCTAGTGGTCAAGCCCTCTGGACACTGGAAACATTCGGTCTGTCCAGACATTGGTTGAAACCAGCCCTTTGTACAGGGGACGCACGGCGCAAAGCCTGATTCTCAGACATGTCCGGGGACGCACTCAACTGCAAAGAGAAAATATAATCATATGAATTAAAAGTCAAAACTTTATTCTACAAAGCTAGAAGACTATGCATCAAACATTGACATACAAGTATACTTGAAAAGTCTACGATACTTAGAAGAAATATACAGTTGTTGCAATGTTATTGTGGTGCTAAGTACGGTATCTCCTCTACAGCCTTAAATCATCTTGAAGCATTTTTCTAGGGTAAACTGACTACAATATACTGCACAGAACTTTATATTCAATCAGAAGTTTAATTTTGTTTGCATTTATGTTGCTGTTTACTTATATTCTTATACAATTTCAACAATATAAATCAGTTCGTTGGGCCATAAACATGTTTTCCGTAACTGTACTTATATGACTGGAGTCTCAAACATCACTTTTGGAAAATTCTTATGAAGTTATTGAATCACATTAATATGCTTGTACCTTCACATTCCTCTGTATGTCTTGCTCCCTTTTCTCGTGTTGAAGTCCCTTTCACACAGGGCTTGCACCGACTCTGACCCGGTTCATCCTGGTATGTACCCCGTTCACATCGGTAGCACTCCAGGTAAGACTGGTCAAAGAAATGGCCCAGTGGACATGCAACTATTGGAAACACAAGAGGAAAGGGAATTAAAATCACGATATATTTTCTCTTTTCAATATGTAATAGAGGAACTGGAATATCAAAGTAGAATGCCATAAAATACAAACTGATCTGCACATTCTAACTGACTCTGACCAGGTTCATCCTAGTATGTACCCCGTTCACATCGGTAGCACTCCAGATTAGACTGGTCAAAGAAATGGCCCAATGGACAAGAAACTATTGGGGAGGGGGGGGGGACAGAAAGATAAAGTACTGTTATGACGTACATGCATGTCTTTCTGTACATGAACTGAAATGTTAAAAAAGACTTTGATTTGCATATTTCAGGGCTCTTTTTAGTAAGGTTCCACTGTAACATGCATTAAGTCCCCAGCCTGAAGGTTTCCCAAAAAACTGTCTTGAATGGGTTCATATCAAATGTTAAGTCCTGTCTCTTACCACATGAAAGTCCATTCCTTGCAGGAACGTAGCCCTCGTGACATTCCATGCTGATGTCATCATACAACAACTTGGTTTCCAATGGTGTGGGACCGTGCGTAGCAACATCCTCATCACTGTGTACTGCAGCATATGTGTGGCGATGCATGTGGTTGGCCAGGTCTACTAGATATTGGTGAATCGGTTTACTGCTGTTATAGTCTGCTGAAGACGATGTCACCGCGATTACCTGAAGCAGGGAAATACAAAAGGAAATTTTTGAAGACTCGGAAGTAAATTATCGAGGAATTCTGTTCTGAGGCACAAATTAATTGTGATTAGCCTGTCTTAATTTGATGAGCTGCCCTAATAAAACGATGTTGTAAACAATGGTTGGTATACAATTTTATTTTATTTCAATAAAGTGCATCAAAGTTTTGCAAGGGGTAAATCGACATTGATGAAGCCGGTATGAGCCTCCAGAACCATGGCACATCTAATACGCTTAATGTCATTGTTTATTTTGCGCATACAATAACAAAGACGCAAAACTGAGTGCGCACCAACACGCTGGCAGTTGCGCACATACGCGATGAATGCGTATTAGCGCGCCCACGGATGTGCTTATTGGCTGTCTTGGCGTTCTTCTTCCTTTGACCTAGATAAGTGTTAGATTTTATTAACAAGGGCAATCACGTGACTAGAATATGTGCGCTATAGAGTACTGCACAAATTTGTTTGCGTGTGTATTTTGCTAAAACACATGATCTATGGGACGAGCGCGTAACACACTTTTAGTGTTAGTTTTTACTAACAAGCCCGGTCACGTGATTGCGCGTGTTGTCCAAAACTATCGTTTGTCAAATTCAATGGTAAAACAATCTTATGAGGGATATAATAAATAATAATAATATTGGTTATTTGATATAGCACTATTCAGGTGAGTATCATATCGCTTTACACTATCATTATTACCCCGGTCAACGGATACACACCGCAATCATTCCTGCACGCAAAGTGCATGTTTTCCACTCCCTAGGGAGAATTTCTGCCCGTCACATGATAGATGCACACAGTGCTAAGGAACATACCACAATACTCCCAAAAAAGGACTATTTGACCCCTGACCCCCCATCCTTGCCCAATTATGTTTGACTACTTCCACATCTAAGGAAGAAGTGAATACAGATATCTTTGTCTCAACATTCACAGATCGAGTAGCACATGATCTGCATACAGCTTTTCTCTGAAGATCAACTTGCTGGCTAAACATAACAAATGCTATTTTTAAACTCATTTTAATTTGCTTGTATGTTTATATGAGTATTAAGTATTGTATTGTATTATACATGTATTTGTTATTTTTGATTTGTTACTTTGACTTTGGTGTTGTATTGTTTTTATGCTATCGTGTTTACTAGTTTTCTTATTTAGACAGACTATTAGTGCGCTTAGAAACGCCCGTATAAAGCGCCTTATAAATGCAATTATTATTATTATATGAGATGTTCAATAGCATTTAATTCGTATGTTGAAGATTATACATTTCAACACTCAGAAATAAATTTTAACAATGAAAATACAAATTTTTTAAATAAAACATATTTGCCTTGAAAATTTGGCTTTTAACCATATATGCACAGTAGAAATACTTACCATGGAAACAAAAGTGACATTTTCGCTCACAAAGTTATCCTCTTTCTCGCCGACTACGAGAGTTGATCTCTTCTTGCGTCTCTCCTCTGCACCGCAAACGACGTTAACGTGGTCGACGGTGCATTCTGCATTCTTGGTACAGATTTCCGAGAAATGCGACTGGCTGACAATATCCACAAATTTCTGCGAGATAGTCTGTCTTGTGTCATCACTGTTAGAGGCACAAGTTCCGGAGTAGTACATGAGGCTAAGCGGGAGGTTCATTCGTCTGGGATTCCTACGTCCTAATAATAAGATCAGAAAGTAACATCATTACATCAATATAATAGTGCATTGCATGTTGGTTTTATATGAAGACTGTCATTTAGAGAAGATTTACTGTACATGGATAAGTGGCTTATGCATTTCTTATGTAATTTTTTGTCGATTGAGAGTCAGCATGACACAACCCATACCACCCACCACCACCACCAGTACAAACATCACTAGAATTGATTTATCGCTATAAAATTACACAATGCAATGCCACTAAAAACATAAACACAAGTCTACCCCATATTAAGAATCTATTTACTCACTGGAACAATCAGGAACCAGGGGCGTCGATCCGTTTTTGTGATTGGGGGGGGGGGCGAAATTTGAAAAACTTTCCAGAGTGACCACTGAGAGAGCTAAAAGTCCCACATTGGCATGCCCGGAAGTTTTATTATGCGCTCATTGAAAGTGTCTTGATGGCTCGAAGACCTGACTTTGGGGGGCACCCATATTTGGGGACAATAATGGGGGTCCAGGGGGCGGAGCCCCCGGAAGCTTTTAGATTTCAGACATTTGCAACTCCTATCATGGGTGTTAAAATTGTATAAAATAGTGAACCTACTCGTAACGTATTTTTAAAGGGCATAGCGAGGAAAAGATTGAGCCTTGCATGAGATGGATCCACGTGATACTGTATACTATATAAGAGCCATCGATATAGTCTAGGGCATTGGGCTCCCATGAAACTAAGCAAGGGCGTCAACAACTTCTCAAAAGTGGAGGAGAGACATTGCGAGGAAGGGAAGCGACCGAGCGGGGGAGGGTGTGGGAGGGGTGTCCCCCTCCCACAGTAGGGAGCTTTTGTATTTTTGTGCGTGAAATTATGCGATTTGGTGCACACCTGAGACAGAAATTTCACGTAATATGAAGTATATAAGTGTGGAACCAAACATACATAATGACAAAGGGAGGGGGACAATCTCCTCCACTTTCAAATGTGGGGGGACATGATATTCCAATTTGATTTGCGTTCAGCGCATATGGACCGAATTGACTGAAAGATATATTTCAGATTATTTTATTTTCTATGACGGTTTGCTATCTATAGATGAGGGTTTAATAAACTTCGTTTGAGTTGTGCGTTTGAGAAATTACACTGCCCAACACATTTGGAAAGGTGAGTTCCCGCAACCCAAATGAAACTTGCAATATGAGAAACTGTATGCGCGCGAAGCGCGCGGAAAAAAAGGAGATTTACAGTCCTTTTCAAACTAAAAAAACGGCTATTTTGAAGATTAATTATTGATAAATGTGTCTTTCCCCTCTTTGGCATTATATCACTCGATTTTTTTCTTCCTCATTTTCGGAATTATTGGGGGGGCGAAATGATATGTTCGCCCCCCCAATATTTTCATTGGGGGGGCGACTGCCCCCCCTGCCCCCCCCAGGATCGACGCCCCTGTCAGGAACATTAGCACGGGGGTGCCACAGCCCTGATGAGCCGCAGATGAAGACGTCAATGGATGACTAGACTGGGTTTTTCCCTTTGTTTCCATTGAAATTCAGAAAATACCATAGACTTTGCAAATAGCCAACTAGGTTCCCAAAGGCAAGGGGTTAACTGTCTAATAAAATACACTACATGATCACAAGTTAGAATCTTAATACTCACTTGAGCAATCAGGAACATTAGCATTTGGGTACCACAGCCCCGATGCCCCACAGATGAATATTTCGGGTGGCACCTGGTTTGCCCTCAGTCGGGGTATGTCATAATCCTTGTTGCAAACCATGGTACAGTATCTGCCATAGGCAAAGCCGTCATCACAGGCTACGGCACCGTGAACAGGTGTATCCAAATCCTGGCAAGACACGGCTGCGTAGAGAGAGGGGTGATATGATAAGAAGAATGTTTTGATTTATATAGCGACTAATATGTTGATAATCATCTCCATTAAGTGCTTTACATTATAATTTCATGTGGCACCTGGCCTGCCCTCAGTCGGGGTATGTCATAATCCTCGTTGCAAACCATAGTACAATATCTGCCGTAGGCAAAGACATCATCACAGGCTATGGCCCCATGGACAGGTGTATCTAAATCCTGACAAGACACGGCTGCGTAGAGAGAGGGGTGATATGATAAGAAGAATGTATTAATTTATATAGCAACTAATATGTTGATAATCATCTATATTAAGTGCTTTACATTATTAACCCCATTCGTCAAGGACACTCGCATAAGTTCTAACAGTATTTCATTGTGTTGATATAACTAGTAAACTTTTAAAATCAAAGTATCATGAAATATGCATGGTGAAAATATGTTAATTAAGCACTAATTTGTTGGTTTTCTATATATAGGACATATGACTTGCATAAATCAATTAGGATGCACGGTATGTTAACATATGCAAAGAAAGGGGAATATTTTATTACCTGGAATTTCCTTTTCCTTATTACCATTGCAATAAAATCAACAACTTCCACCAAATACTTGATCTCCTCAAAAACATTATCAGCATCATCACCATCACAATCTTCATCATCATCATCATTAACATCACTCTCAACATCCTCATAATCATCATCTTCACCATCACCATCATTATCATCAATCATCATCACTTATCATCATCATAACCACAATCACCACCATCACCATCATCATCATCATCATTATCATCATCATCATCATCACCATCATCATCATCATCACTTATCTCCTCTTCCTCAAAATCATCATCATCATTATCATCACCATCACTATTAATATCCGCCTCATGACCATCATCCGCATCTCCTTACGTGTGATGTTGATGTAGATCCTGCACTCTGCTCTCAGTCCGCTCCCCTTGTCACTCGCCCGGTACAAGATGACGTGGTTTCCCCAGGGGAGTGATGCTGGGTCATTGCCATAGTTACACGTCTCAATGAGTTCGGTGCCGGGAGCTGGCAGGAACTCTGGCTCCTCCCATCCCACATCGGTCAATTTGGTGGACGTGGTGATGTTTTGGCCGGGTGGACAGAACCTCACCACTGGCCCAACTTCATCTGTAGAAGAAAAGCAAAAGAAAGATATTTCAGATCATGATATGTGGGATAAAGATGTGTCCTGGTTTTTGCTTGTCATCCCATTCGTGTATAGGAAATGAATAAACTCTCAGGCAAAAATTACAGTAACATTGGTCGATATGGTAGATGTATAGTGATCTGTTTTGGCAAGGTGGACAGTACCTCACAACTGGCTGAACTTCATCTGCAAAAGAGCAATGCAACCAATGAATCATTTCACGAACTATGGGTTAAAAGAATGTCCTAGTTTTCACTATAGTCATCTCATTCTTGGATAGAAGATTAACAAATTGTTTGGCAATTATTATAGTAACTTATAGTAACAGGTGGTACAGGTATGAAGGGGAAGTTGCGTTTGATGTCAAGTCAAACAGTGACATGATTATAGATTGATGAGGGTTTCATCTTGAAAACTAGCACATGTTATGTGAATTTCCTACTTACTGATGATGTTAATATCAAAGACGCAAGTGGCGGAGTTGTTTGACCCATCAGTGAAGGTATAGACACAGGTTGTGTCTTCAGTAACATTATATGGTGAGGTCAGGTCTGGAGGTGTGGTCTTGACTGTGAGATTGTCATCCCAGTTGTCAGTTGCCATGGGGATGTCAAAGGTCACCTCCACGCCCCAGAATTCAGTGCGCACCGCTTCAATGGGCTCCGAGGGACAGGATGTTATGACGGGTCCTCTGTAATCTATAACACAAGGGGAATAAAGTTCATGTTAAGTTACTAATGTCAAGCTGATGATATGATCTATACATATAGTATATCGAATCTGAGTTACCAATTGTGCTTTACAGTTAAAGGCTAAACAAAAGTTTTTGGAAATGCCTCACACAAACACTTTAAAGTATATGCTTTTATATCCCAAATGTTAGGCGGTATATACTATCAAAATGATGCATGGACAGCACTTGCAAAGCAATTGCACGGATAGATGAAGCATGTAGCCATTCTTGCCTTCTTGCATTAAAAGAAATTATGGATTTTGTAATATCTGTTACATATCTCAAGATTTTGGCGTCACTGTTAATAGCTGTTCCATAAATTGCCATCTTGCTATATCCAATTATGTCCACTTGCCGAATGGGTAAGATGGATAATTCAAAAGATTACTATTTTGTTACCAGCTTTATCCCTCCCTCTAATTCTTTAACCCTCATTACGACAGACTTCCTTATCTTCTTACCAAGACACCTCAGAGCAGCCAATTCTGTCTCATTGCTATCCCATCGACCATTTGCTAAGCAGGTAAGCGTATTTAGTTGTCCAGACAGAGTACGGTCTCTGTCGCAGTGAATCGTGCAAACCGTTCCGGCGTGGACTTTCTCGGAGGTGGTACAACCAGAGGGCAACACAATCACGCTTTCGTCAACAGTCAGTGGATCACATCCGATAACTTTGGAATATAGATATAAACATGGAGGTTTACATTTTTAATTGTGGCCATACTTCCATTGTCCATAATAAACACATCAAATTAAACATATGGAAAGAAATAAAATCCCATTTACTTTGCTCTTTTTCATTGATATTATATATTTTGGGTCAGTTTCTCTGTATGTTTGGTTTAGAAGTGTAAGCATTGACATTCCGTGAATAATGTGATATTAAAGTTGAATATAAAGTGCCTTGACATAAACCATAAATTGTTCTATATGTGTATGTCAGGTTTAATTCAGTGAACATATTTTAAACAAATTATATAGCAGTCAGTATAATGTAATATTTCCAACCTTTTAAATTGTTTTTATTATATGCAGAAATTCATCTGTATACAGAATATGTATAAAAAATATGAATATAAAAAATATGGACAGATAGTTGTATTCTGTATAATGGTATAAGGGATGGAAGCTATATAATTATGTTCATATAATTACAACTTTTCATTTACATGAATATGGTTCATCATCTCAAGTGCAAGAGAACATGTTAGGGTTAAAGGTAAAGGCCAGTATTGGGAAATAGCTTTATTGGTCAAACTAATTGATTAGTATTATTGAAATATAAACATAAAAAGGAGCGTGTGTGGACAAATCTGAACCGTACTATCGTCAAATGCAGAAAAATCAGTAAAAACGTTTATGAAAGCCGCTGACATTGAGCCTAAATTCACCGTCAGCTTGGCCGGTCTATGCTGGCCACATTCGTACGCTCGTTCGAGCGATTTGCTTGGTCGAATTACCATGTGCGCATTCGCCATAGGATTTACACGCATCGCACGTGTGTATATCAACCATACGACCATCGGCGAGATATCTAGCCGGGCCGGATCGATATGATAATTTACCAAATATATCAATTAGTAGGCGGTTTCCAGGCAAAATTTGTATCATCCCGTATTAGTAAAAACATATTCTTTCACATGATTGGTAATAAGAGCTTCCATTTCATTTTTTGGTAGGGGGGGCGTTTCCAAAACTGGCATTCATCTTTAATGAAAACAGATTTCTTAATGTAATGTTATTTTGTACCTTGACAATAAGGCTCATCATCCGTCTGCCAGTACATTTCAGTACCGTTGAATTCGCAGCTCGCCTCCGGGGAGCCAACCAATGAGTAGCCAACTAGGCAGGTCACCTGACAGATGGAGCCATACGATGTGTCACATGACCCAACCAGAGTCCCAAAGAGAGGGGGCTGAAGCTCTCTGGAGCACTTGCGAACTTGAGGAGATTAATACAAAATAAACATTTGAAAGATATTGTGCAAGATAAGGTTTACAAAGAATGTAACCATTGGACATAGCTATGGGGACACAGGGGGCAGTGCCCCTAAAAAAGGACAAAACTATTAAAAATCATATTAGATTAACAAGACAGACATGCAGAGTCCACTGCTCCTTTATATCAGTCACACCAAACTTGACCACTGGGCGGAGCAATACCCATCTATACATCATGTAAAATACGACAATATATATCAATACAAAATTATAATATCATATCAGAGTATAATATATAACAACCACAACAGCTAAAAGGCGAGTGGGTAGATATCTTTGGAGAACTATTTGTTTAGAGCAAAACAACAACAACAAAAGAAAGACAAAATATCCACAAGCTTAGTACTGTTTAAAGCAGATTGGCTTGTTGAAATTACTTCTGCATGCGTTCAATAGAATTCATGCACTATGGCTATAGATTGAAGCTTTTCTTTTAAAGTTTCATTTCATCACATCTAATCAGCATGTATCAGAGTACTAGGGCTGATCAAGATCTCAACCATTTGTTGACCCGTTGCTTACGGGAACTGGGTGGACTATGTACAAAGCCTTTTGGAATAGTTTGAGAATCTCGACGGGAATGGGTTAACTATTCAGAGAACAAAGAACTTTTGAAACTAAAATGTTTGCCTTTTTTTTTTTTAATGAAATAATACCCAGAAAAATCACAAACATAGCAAGAAAAAAGTCTTGCATTTCATAATTTCATATTTTCATGTTTTTTTATATTAAAGGCCAAGTTGAGTTTTGGTAATTTCCAAAGTGCCCCCCCAACATCGATTGTAACGGATTTGGTTGATTTCAATTCCATATGAAAGATCATCGAAAAAAACATGGGAAATAATAATAATTTCCATTCAAATGCTCTAATTGTTGTGAAATTTGCTTTCAAAATATCATATAAAAGTGGTTGACGCCCGGGTATCACTTTTTAGAACCGCTAGTGCGAGGCACTAGCGTTCTATGTTCTCCTAATAAAAGACTGAAACCAAATATTTGTGTGCACGCTAATTGTGCTTAAAACTATACATATGATACGGTACTTACCAGCAATTTACTCTCCAATATGTGATCCAACTACCGGGTGGATTAAGATTATGATTTTTCCTTCCATTCCGCAAAAAATCAGTGATATATGCGCCTCATGGACCAGTCTCTCCGTGTGTTAGCGCGACTGTGAACGAAAGGCGAACGAATGCGAATGGGGCTTGCGAGTTGCGTCAACGGCAGTGTTGGAGTCATACTTCTATGGTTGCGATACATAATATACACGTACTACTGTATAGTATTACCGCACACAGTGACTGCACTACAGTCCCGTATTACCGCACACTGCACTATACAGTCCCGTATTAGGACCTACAACGCTAGTGCTTCGCGCCGAGTTAATTTGACACTTCGAGTTGTAACGGCTCTTTTTGAATGATAACAGGGGTTTTACTTTGTCGTTTGTAATTGTGTATACTTTTCGAGCATGGTGAAGTTATAACTATTAGTTTGTATCGTAATCGTGCAGGTTTTGGTTACTAAAGTTAAGTTTGACCAATACTCAACTATCCCTTTAAAGAAACCAATGCTTTGCCTCCAAACATGAGAGTAAATGAATGAAGAGTCAATATATTTCAATCTCTTACCCAAAACATCGACATCAAATCTGCACACTGCTTCATTCCCTGCATCATCTCTGGCAGTGCAGGTCACTGAATAGCTTCCTGAGGTCATGACCCCTGGACTAAGGTCACAGGTCACTGTGGGGTCATTGCCGCTGTTGTCTGATGCTAGGACCTGCCACTGGACTAGAGTCTGGTTGGACCGCCTCTCTGCATAGGTCACAATGTTTTCGGGACAGTGGTCGAAGCTTGGAGCTTGAACATCTGGGGAGGGGGGGGGGGTTTAATGTAAAATGTTGATGTACAATATTCATACTAGTTAGCTTTATCACTGCAATTTACTATTGTTCAAGCACAGTATAGTTTCATAAAAAACAGGATGCACTATCAATGTTGAGCGAAATATACATAATATAAATAGATCGTTCCACCATCCAGCAGTTATACAGTCAGTACCCAACACCCTCGTCCGCCGAGCCCACGAACTCAGCGATGCCGACCATCTGCAACAGGAAATCAAGCCACGTCACCAGCTGCCCTCACTGACATCAACAAGTACCCAAGAAACAAGATCAAGACCGGGATTCCAGCCAGCAAGTCCGCCGCCAACACCACAACAGAAGAGGACCAACCTATAGCTACACCACCGACACAAGCAGTTGTTCTACCCTATATCGGACCAGCCTCACACAAGATTCAGCGCATGCTTCAGGCAGCAGACATCAAAGTTCGACATAGCTCATCCAACAAGCTCCACTCGCACTCCACACTCACAAGGACAGGCATCCACTTCATAAGAAAGCAGGAGTCTACAGAATACCATGCGAATGCAGTAAAGTCTACATGGGAAACTGGCAGAAATCTGGAAACACGACTAAAGGAACACAAGACCAGCTACAGACTCGGCGATTGGGACAAGTCAGCCATCGTCAAGCATGCACAACAGCACGAACACGTCATTCAATGGGACGACAGCAAGCTCATCACCACCATCAAACACTGGAACACACGCCGCATCCGAGAAGCCATCGAAATTCACCGCCACAACACAGTACCTCAAGATTCAGGATTATACATCAGCGACATCTGGAAACCACTTATCAACATAGACACAGATAGACCGCCGACACAGCCTACTTCACCACCACAGCCAGCCGTACATCACCCGCCGCCACCCACAGAAGAAACCGAGCAGCCTAGCGTCACTCACGTCCGCAACCAGCGCACCGACATGCAACAGCCAGCCAGCCAGCCAGCCGTACATCACCCACCGCCACGTCACCTACGTCCGCAACCCCAAGCCTTAAGCCCGCGCACGCCAACAAGTCCCCACTCCTGACGACTGATAGTCAACCTATTCGAAACGTCGAGCCCCTCCTACCATCCACCCTCTCCTCGCAATACCAACAGTCCTTTCCAGGACTATCCCAACAGTCCTTTCTAGGACTACCAACAGTCCTTTATTGGACTACCAACAGTCCTTTCTAGGACTACCAACAGTCCTTTCAAGGACTACCAACAGTCCTTTTTAGGACTCTCCTAGAAAGAATACCAACAGTCCTTTTCAGGACTATCCCAACAGTCCTTTCTAGGACTACCAACAGTCCTTTCTAGGACTACCAACAGTCCTTTTTTCGGACTCTCCTAGAAAGAATACCAACAGTCCTTTTCAGGACTACACCAACAGTCCTTTCTAGGACTACCACAGTCCTTTTCAGGACTCACCAATCCTCCCCTCTCACATGGTGCAACCGCAAACCACGCGTATTATAGATAGATAGATAGATAGATAGATAGATAGATAGAAAGGTAGATAGATATATAGATAGCGATAGATAGATAGATAGATAGATAGATAGATAGATAGATAGATAGATAGATAGATAGAACAATATATGGATATATGGATACATGGATAGATAGACAAATAGATAGAAAGGTATATATAAAATGGTAATAATTTGATAAAGAGAGAAAGGATAAGGACAGTTCTCTGTTCATTATTGTGAGAGATAGAAGGGGCTGGAGGGAAAGGGGACAAGCTATGCAGAATAACAGTGAGAGAAATATATAGAACAAAAAGAAAAGAAAATGCCATATAAAAACGGATATATAATTATATAAGCTCTTTCTATATCTACAGTAGGTACCGTTGAGTATTGGTATTTCCCAAAGTGCCCCCCGATATTTTTTTGTGAGATTATGAAAAACTGACTGTCATATTTGAAAGAACATACAATTTTAATGACAGAATAAACTTTATTTGATCAAAATCGGTTCAGAAACGGCTGAAATATTCATAAGTATATTTGTATTCAAAAGATTCTTCACCGGCAATCACCGGGGGATATTTAGACTTTTTAGAAGAAAAAAATTAAAATGCTTAAAGACTACTTGGAAAAAAATCTGAATAGGTTTTTAAAAAGTCGTTGATGATATCTGTATTGAATTTGAATCATTATTTTAACAAAACATTAAATGCACAATTTTGTATGAAAAATGGCTAAAACCAGTGATTTTTTAAAATGGCGCCCTCTTGAGTTGTAACGGCTCTTAATTTTGAATGATAACAGGGGTTTTACTTAGTCGTTTGTAATTCTGTATACTTTTCGAGCATGGTAAAATTATAACTATTACTTTGTACCATAATGGTGCAGGTTTTGGGTACTAAAGTTAAGTTTGACCAATACTCAACTATCCCTTTAATTAGTAATAAGAAAAAAATAAATCCACAGCTAGGAATTCAACTTCCTTATATGATTACTTTGACAAGAAGTGAAACTACATAAACATTCTTTATAATGCATGCACTTTTTAATATTACATTATCATGGAAGTATCCGTACTCATAGTAAATTTGACTGTGACAAATACGTACACACTTTTTTGTGCGAAATTAACCTCCCCCCCTGTACGCGCACTTTTGTATGCATGTGGTTGAATACAGCATACGGCCATCTACAAAGTACGTACGCACTTGTTTGTCCGAAATTGACCCCCCCCTCCCCCCCCCCCCCCTGTAGACTACGCACTTTTTTTGCATGTGGTTGAATACAACCCCCCCCCCCTTGTGCGTACATACTTTGTAGATGGCCCCTCTCTGCATGTATACACATACATATACATGTGTGAGTAATGCATTTTTCAGCTTTCCCCTCCCCCCCCCCCACATCCCAACATTGCACCCCTTAGGTATACCTCCTCTAATCCCCCCCCCCCCCTACACCCCCATGACTGGATTTACCCTGGCTAGACCACGTGTCCTGCTACCCACCAACACCCCACCCCCCCCCCCCCCCCCCCCTCCGCCTCCTAGCACACATTGCGCCCCTCTTCTATACCTCCACCCCCACCCCCATTAGCCTACTGGATATAACCCGGCTGACTAGACCACGTTCCATACTCTCCCTGGCCCCCAAGCAAGCACACATATTGCACCCCTGTTCTACACCTCAGAATCCACTCCCACCCCATGACTGGATAACCCTGACTAGACCACATTCGATGCTCCCTACCCCCCCCCCCCCCCCCCCACCCCCCATAAAGCACACACTGTTCTCCCACCTGAATACAAAGGTCAAGCTACACCCTGGGTACAGTAGACCATATCACCAACACAGACACACCTGGTAGTATGTTGCATAGCCAGTACAATGTCTGTGTGGTTGTAATACACAGTGCAGTCCAATGCCCATGCACACACATCATTTAGAGGTGCATGCTCATGACAGGTGCACTCATGAAACCCCCATAAATATCACAATGCATACACACTGCACACAACACTCACACATAATGCACACAAGCTGTACAATATCTCACACACACACACACACACACACAACAAGGCCACACACGTACACAGCGCTGGCCTCTCTGATCTGAGCACACAACACACGCAATACATACAATGAACAAAGGGGACAGTCATCATACACAGATTCACACAGGGGGTCTTTATGCACAGGGGTCTTATACACAGAACTTGCATTCGACAACATACATAATACACATTATCTGCCTGAATCACAGGAGTTTTGCCAGCCATGTACATGGTATATTGCATAGCAAGCACAGTATTCACATTTCGTATCCAGTTGGAGACATGTGTACACCGCTAGCTCTTATAGTGGTGTTTCTGAAAACTGTTTCATACTTTTTACATCGCAGCAACAACATAAATTGAGTGATCTTGCTTTTAATTAAAATCTACATACAGTAGTCAGTACAGTCCATTGTAAACCTGTGACATAATTAGGTCTACATGTATCGCTAAAGTTGAAGCAGTTTGTTGTGTTCTACTAACGATTGATCAAACTTATATTCAAACTTTGCTACTGCGACACTAAATCTGTTTTGCCTCTGAAGTTGCCGCAACATTTCCAATTTTGCAACAACAGTTATTGCATCGAAATTTATTTCATAGTGAAGAAGACAGCGAAACAGAATGAATACTACTCCTACGTGTGCCATGCCATTAAAAATGGAACAGTCTGCAGCAACACCCGCAACCTATTCAACAACACCCGCAACCTTTTCAACAACACCGGCAACTTTTTCAACAACACCCGCAACCTTTTCAACAACACCCGCAACTTTTTCATCAACACCGGCAACATTTTCCACAACACCGGCAACTTTTTCAACAACACCGAAAACCTTTTCAGCAACACCAGCTGCTTTTTCAGCAACATCATCGCATTCATCGGCATCGGAAACATCATCAAACTTAGCCATGCTGAAAGTGATTGCAGAATCTTCCAGCAATACGCCCATAACGCCTCCTACTAGCAATATGCCAGTTCCTCAACGGGAGCCCCAATCGGAGATGCAAGGTGTTAAAAGACATCCTCTGATCAGTATCATTAAACCTTTGACATCTTCATCTCCTCCGGACATGGATACGTTGTATAACCCTGTGTTCAAGAAAGCAAAAATGTATGAAACAACCACGGAAACACGGAAGGATGACGTGCCTACTGAAGCAAAGTTACCCAAGTTGCAATCAGCACCAGCGGTAGGAATCATGTCTGCTTTGAATTTGCGCTGTGAAAAGCCTGAAGTCACCGAGGAAGCTTCGGCCACAACATCGGCTATGCCACGGGCATCTCCCGAATCCCCACAGGCATCCCCCACAACACCGGCGAGCCTGGCTTCGCTATCTGAAGCATTCCTACAACGCAACCACATGGCAGCTCTTACAGCAGCCAATACTCCGAAAGGTCCGTTGACAATGGATGGAATGCCAAACCGCCCACATCCAGGCCGTAGTCCCAGGCATCAACTACCGCTTGAACTGAAGATTGAAACAATCAGGCTGCATGACGAGCATGGCCTGAGCGCGCGGGCTATTACCGACCTGATGAACCAGAACGGATTCAAATGCGGGAAGACACAGATACAGAACATCATCAAGCGCAAGCATGATTGGATCGAGCAGTATGCTAAGAATGCACCCCTTGACCGCAAGCGCAAGCTTCGCAAGAATGGGAACACCGAGATCAATGCACGTGTCTATACGTGGTTTGAGGACCGGCTGGACAAGGCTATGCCTGTCAATGGCCCGTTGCTACAGATGAAAGCAGTTGAGATCGCTCGCGAGCTTGGAATCATGGACTTCAAGGGTTCCAATGGTTGGCTCGAGTCGTTTAGGAAGCGCCACAGCATCACGTTTGGGACAAAGTTAACGCCAAGCAATGCCGGAGACGGCATTAGTGATACATTGCAGAATCCAACCATGTTGCCCCGCTTACCAGGCATGTTCATGGCGAGCCACAATGACCTTGCCACAAGTCTTATTGGACTTGGAGATAACGCTATGCAAGGCAAGCAGAACATGATGGGCCACATGATGGTGGGAGAGTTCATCAAAATGAATGGTTTAGCAGCAGGAGCACCACCACGTGCACAACCACCACCACCACCACTACCTCACCTAGCAATTGAGTTGAAAGAAAGAGTTTGGGATGGGAAAAACTCTGTCTCAGAGGAACATCCACCTGGACACTCTGCTAGTCTGATGGGCAAAGACCAAGAGAGGAGTGCTGAGGAAAAGAAGTGGGATGAGGGGGAGATGGAAACAGAGCAGACAGTGTTGCCGGAAGACGGAAAAGTCAAAGCAGGTACAAGCAAGAAGCATGGTCGCTCCAGAAGAACCAAGCTCAAGTCAATCCAGGATGTCGCGAAAGCCCTTCAGGAGATCCGGGTGTTTCTAGCCACCAGGAACTACAGCCATCTCCTGGACAGCTGCATGGACTTGGAAGATCAGGTTGCAGAGGAATGTGCAGCAAACAGAAGGGTTGAGGAGCCAAACACTGTTCTCGACCACCTTAACCCTTTGGACACAAGACCAGTACCAACTAGTGATTAACCCTTTGATTGTTTGGTGATCTTAGAGGGTCTCTTTCATCATGATTCTTGTCTATAAAAGGGTTCATTTTTAGGGACAACAGATGGAGGACTGTGACGTTATGTTTTTGTTTTTTTTACAACTTTACAACTAGAAATTATTTACACTTTACTCGCCTAGTATATATATTTTTGTTGCCGACAGCATATATTTTCGTTGCCACACATGAGTAAACCTTGGACATGGGACGAAGAAATTGTAAGATTTGAAAACAAATGTTAAAGAGGTCTGTAATAGGATGAAGGAGAGGTTTTCATAGATCCATTATTTAAGATATTACTTGAACTCTAATTGGACATGAGACTGGAACGTAAAGGTCTTTTTCATTTCTCTTTGTGCCAAAGATGGTTACAACTCCATTGTGCTTTTAATTTTAAACCTTAACTATTTCTGACTACTGTACTGAAAGGTTAATAGTGATCCATAAACTTCACATGATTTTCCAGAAGTGCATGTATTTGATACTTCACTAGCATTGTTATAATTCATCTGAACGATATGAGACAGTTTCATAGAAAAGAACAATGCTTATCTAGTGAAAATAAGTTACAATTTACATCAGATTTCATCACCTACTGGCTACTGTTCAATGGTTTGGACCTCAATAAGCATTCTTGGATCTACCTTTTCGTTCAATCATAAATATCTTCATAATTAGTGAAACATACAATAAATAACACCATTTTATTCTTCTGTAAGTAAGCCAAACTACAAGTTACAAGAGAAATGTGAAAAGCTCCAAGTTATTTTGGGTGAATTTGACAAAGTTAATGGATCACTTTAAAACTTTAGATGAATATGTAAAAAGACAATGTAACATATATATGACACAACTTTTCACTTTGTAATTTTGTACAGTAAATTGATCACAAAATGTACACATTTTTACAGAAACAGGGGTGACTTTGGAGAGTGGGGAAACTTTGGATGAACCATTGTTTTATTTTTGTTATTTTCCAATGTTTTATAAATAATAATTATCTGATGTATACATTTCCCCAGGATACAAATGATACAAATTACTTTTAGAAAACACATTTCGTACAATATAAAAACAAAGTTGAATTGTCAAAGGTTGCCCTGGAGAAAAGGTCTTTTCTGTTCACTAGGAAATATGTATATCTAACAGCTTGAAATTATGATTTTACTTGATGTGATGCAAAGTATTGCCTAATTGTTATTTTGGTCCCGAAAATACTCTGGCTTAAGTCTATAATCAAATCATGTTATAGCAAAATCTGAATGGTTTAATATGGGTGCTTCTGTTATTATAGAATTGTTAAAGTTACAGCCAAGAAAATGGGACCATAACATTTCATAAAATTCATGATGAGATGAGATTTTTCTTCGATATACTGTATAATATGTATCGTTACGTTTTCAATTATGATTAGCTACACAGTGTATATTCTAGGGGTACAGTGGAACCTAATTGCCATAGAGAGCTCTGATATATACCATTGGCTCTTTAAAGGTACACTTGAGTATTGGTACTTCCCGAAATGAACCTTGACACTAAATTGGTTGGTTTTAATTCGATTTAAAAGTTCATTGAATAAATCATGTGAAATGAGAATCATTCCCTTTCAAATGATCTCATAGTTGCCAAATTTGATTTCAAAATATATTCTTTATAAATATATCGTCTGGCCAGGAGATATCTAGATTCTTAAACAAATACAGAAAATGCTTAAATACACTTCTTTCAACAAATTTCAAAAGAGGTTTTTAAATAGTTGATATGTCTATTTAATCATTATTTTAACAACACATCACATGCACAATTTTGTATGAAAAATCGTTGAAACCAATGAGTTTTTAGAAAGTGCCCTCTTGAGTTGAAGCAGCTCTTTTTAAAAAAGATAACAGGGTTTTTACTTTTCGTTTGTAATTGTGTATACCTTTCGAGCATGGGGGAGTTATAATATTAGTTTGTACTGTAATGGTGCAGGTTTTGGTTACTAAAATTAAGTTTGACCAAATCTCAACTACATGTATCCCTTTAAACAAGGTAATGTTGCTGGTCACTTTATATTCATTTGTTTCTTACACCTTGATATATTGCAAGATATCTGATATATCATAGTAAATTTCCCATGGTTCTGATCGAGTCCTTGTTACAAGGTTCCACCGTATATCTAGATAACCAGGGGGGTGTTTCACAAAGATCTTAAGTTGAACTTAACTCTAAGTTGGACTTAAACAGTATGGAAAGCCATTAGTTTCTTTGAAAATTGTTTTAACATTCCTTTTCCAAAGACATAAAAATGTTGATTCACATCATTACTATTTTCTATTACCAGGGAGATGTCATGTTCTTGATGCAACATTTATGAAAGGTCTAATATTCTTCCTTTTTTGCTTTTGAAAATATCATATTCTAAGGCAAGACATTGCTTTCCATAATTGTTAAGTCCAACTTACATGTAGCGTTAAGTTAAACTTAGGATCTTTGTGAAACACCCCCCTGTACTAGTGCAATGAAACCTTGTTATGCTGAGCATGTTGGGCACATTGAATTGAACTCGTTTTTATATCAGATACGTATACATGTATCTCGTATCAGGGCTTAGAAATAATGAAATACATAGAACCCCGTGGGACCTGTGAAAGTACCTTGTTATAACAGAGCTCATTATAAAGAGGCTCCACTGTATTTGCCATGGTTCCAAGTTCTTGTTACAAGGTTCCACCGTATTATATCTAGATAACGTGTACTGGGAGGTGTTTCACAAAGATCCTAAGTTGAACTTAACTCTAAGTTGGACTTATCTATTATGGAAAGCCATGTGTAGCCTTAGAATGAAATATATTCAAAACCAAGAATGCAACTTGTGTTTTAGACTGTCATAAATTTTCTTCACAAACATGGAATCTCCTTGATAATAGAAAACATTAATGATTTAAATCAACATCTTATGCCTTTGAGAAAGGACTTTTAAAACAATTTTTCAAAGAAACTAATGGCTCTCCATACTTTTTAAGTCCAACTTAGAGATAAGTTCAACTTAGGATCTTTGTGAAACACCCCCCTGTAATAGTGGAACCTCGCAGGGACGTCGATCTGTCCGGAAAACACAATACATTGGGGGGGCGAGCTATTGTTCACAAACAATGCTCGCCCCCCCAATGCATTGTGTTTTCCGAACAGATCGACGCCCCTGGAACCTCGTTATAATGAGGAGCTCTGTTATAACGAGTAAACTGATATATAGCAAGGTACTTTCACCAGTCCAGGTTTTATGTATTGTATTATTCTTAATATAACGAGGTAAATTCAATGGGCCCACGGTACTCATTAAAGGGCAATGCAACTCAAGAATAGAGTTTATCCTACTTTTATACATCGTAATATACCTGTTTATTATATGTAACATTACTCCGACTCAGATTTCTGCTTTGGAAGAAATATGAGAAAACTCTATCGGGTATACCACTCTTCACGCGAACGCTGGAGGCCGCCATTATTAGGTTTGCGCGGACTACATGCACTAATAAATTTCAATAGCACCCATTCAAACCATTGTTAGAATACTTGTAGATCTATGTCACCATAAATGTACAACCCCACATATGGCGTTTTTTCCAATATTTGCCATTTGACATTGGACTTCAATAATTTAAATTGCTAAAATGCTGGTATTTAATTTTTAAGTTTAAGATCTGTAGTCTTTGCATTTGTTCCCCTCTAATATGCATTAAATTCTTGTTGAGGGAATTAGCCTGATATGATGGGAGATAATTATCTTTGATCCCTATTTTGTAAACAAAAAAAAAAGTGCCTTGTCCTTCTGTTTACCGGTAGGACAATAACATTATAATGGGCTGTTTATTCTTTTTCTTTCATTTCATCATACTAAATATAATACTGTGGTCCGATATTGATGATATGCTGTCATATTAAAATTGATGAATGTCAACATTATACACTACTGCAAACTACTTTAAAATGTATACTAATTTTTTATCTTGTAATCTGTTTACGCAACTTCCATTTGATTATTGTTTTGATCATGATAAACAACTCATATTGGCTTTACATATTAGGTTGGAAAACATATTTTCATGTATACTTTACAAGCAGTTTTCATTGATATATTATAGACCATGGAAAAGGATGAACATCTAAAGCAAAATTATGGTTTACAAATAAAACGCTTTGAAAAGATAATGAACTTGTATACCGTATTTGACGGTGTATAATCACACCCAGGCCATGTATTAACCGCACCCCCAACTTTGGGTTGTCATTGTTTTTTGGGGAAAAAAAACATTTTATTAGATGATCAAACTGTTCAGGGGATCAGTGTAACATAATGAAACTTTAAAAATTGCAGGCTTTTCCCCATAATTTTTCAAAAATTGCTAGTACACCAAACGACTGTATGTTACATATGGCCCGGTCAGATATCAACGGATAGCGGAAACGAATGCCCAACGAATAGAAAATTTGCGAAATGAAATTATCCGGTGATTAAAGTCGTCTCCATTGCTTTATGTACAAAACATAGAACAACGTACATCACCAGACAAGGAACGGACAAGAAACGCATACGAACGGAGACGAACGGATGGAAAATTTAGCTCTCCGTTTGACGTCCGTTTACGCAATCTGTTGATATGTGACCGGGCTATAAGTAGTGTTCCTGAATTGACTCAATTGAGCACTTGTTACATAACACAAAATACTATCATGCTTTTTCCTGCTCATAAACTGTGATATCATAACTATAATGGTGTTGTGCATAATTTTTTCGATCTGTGTATTAACCGCTCCCTCCGTTTTGCAGGTTCTTCAGTTCGGAAAAAGGTGCGGTTAATACATGGTCAGCAAAACGGTACATGGAACACATACAATGTATATCGTTTCTGATATATTTCACGCACTGTTTGTTTGCCAGCACAAGGAATAAAAGTGAAATAATGGTCCACGAAAAGAATCATATTGTTATTTATTCATTATTAATGCAATCTTTTTAATTAATGATGTGATTGTATATTGAACAATTATTTGTCACATTGAGGTAAATTTACTGGGACTCAATCTTTCAAAACTTGTCACCAAAATACATTGGCTAACCAATTGATTTCAATTGGTAATTTTCAATGGGTAATTTTCAATTGGTACCAATTGATTTCAATTGGTAAAATTGTTAATATAGTCAATGGGAATTTCACCATGGGAGGCTCCACACTCACCTTTTTTGCCGGTGGCCCGGTCGGACCAGTGAAATAATTTATTTCCCTTTTCTGGTGGCCCTAAAGAAATATTTACTGGCCCCAAAATTTTTATTTCATGTGAGTAAACTTTTTACTATTCAAAATATCACTCTTTCCTAATCAAACCTGTGATTATAGATGAAGCATGACATAGAAGAAAACAAGATTTTTTACATTTTGTCCATGTCGGGTACAATTATAATGATATTGCATTCAACAGTACAAACATTATTTTTTTAAACCTTTATTTTATATTCAACTCATTTTATTTTCCTCAACTTGAATAAACACATATATGATATAGCATTATAACATTTGTCATATTGCTGTTATGCATTGTTTTACCATGCATGTATTGTTTTTATTCAAGGTGTGGACAATAAATGATTTTAATATAAAATGCAAATGTGAACAATAGCCAAAGTAGCCAAAGAAAGCTTGACTAGGTTTTCAGGGGGGCAATCAAACAATTCTTTGCAGCTCAAGTATATTTTAAAAAATACAAAATACACAAATAAAGGGTAAAATAAAAAATTGAAAAAAATACAGTGGATCTAATTTGAAAAAGTCTGTAATTAATATAGCAAGAACAATTTCTCACATCCACATTTTATGTATTTCATTATTTGTAAAGCCCTGATAGTACAACAAGATATTTGATATAACGAGGTAAATTCAGTGGGCCCTAGTGCTCGTTATAATGAGGATTCACTGTACAAATTATAGTTTGGGAAAGAAGTAACCATGTACACAGCCTTTGAAGGCTTGGGAACCAGGGGGAAGTTTTTTAAATTTTATTTTATTGTATTTCCACAATTCATTAAAAAAAAGTATGACAATTGGCAAAGTATACAGAATCAGATATAAAGAGATATAAACATAGTATAACAATCATAAATGCACAAACATATCAAAATGAATGAATGGAGGAATCAAAAAAAAGTTTTGACAAAAATGTTGCATAAAGAACTGCGTCTAAATGCAAGTAAAAAAAAATCCAATGCAAATCCATTGCATTAAAGTTATGTTTAATTTAAAACACATGTTGTGTCTGATAGCGAACTCCTCAACTTTGTGTTTCGCCCATGAGCTATTGAAAAGTCACGTTTGAAATCAACTTTGCCTTTGCTTTTTGTTGATGCAATGGGCAGTTGCGGTCAATTGCAGTGTTGCGTTTATCAAATCGCAAAGTTGGAATTGAATGCAACGCAAAGTTTGATGCAACACCCCCAGTAATAGTTCCCATCTGCACAGCCAAGTGAATGAGGCTCCTGTTCAAAGATGTAGTGCTACATGTAGCTTCTTGGTAGGGGGGGGGGGGGGGGGGGGGGGGGGTATAGGGGGTATGGTCTGACATGGATGTACAGTGGAACCTCATTGTAATGAGTTCCTTTGGACCATGATAACTACCTTGTTTTATTAGGTTTCTTGTTGTAACAGTATAAGACATCAGTGGAATCTTTTTATAACAATGTACTTAGGACCATGAAAACTATCTTGATATATCAGGTAGCCTGTTATTTGAAGGTTTAAACAAACAAAAAACAGAGCTTGTACAGTAAAGCCTGTTATAATGAGAAGCTTGGAACCATTAAAAATACCCGGTTACATCAGGTAACTTGTTAGTTGAAGGTTTGACAAAACAAAAGAATATAAAGAGATTTAAAGGGATAGTTGAGTTCTGGTAAGGAGAGTATAGTTTTAGTGAAACTGAATTTTAGTAACCAAAACCTGCATCATTACATTACAAACTAATAGTTATAACTAGAAAGGAACACAAAATTACAAATGACGTAGTAAAGATCATGTTATCATTCAAAAAGAGCCGTTAAAACGTAAGAGGGCGCTCTCTAAACACTCATCGGTTTTAACCATTTTGAATAAAATATTGTGCATGTGATGCTTTGTTGAAATAGTGATTAGATAGAGAAATAACCAACAACTATTTAAATACCTATTTTATAACTTTTTGAAAAGAGGAAGCATTTTTTTGAATTTTTAACGGCTGGTTCAAAATTCTCTAATAAACCCGGGGCCCCGGGTTTATTACAAATTGTTATATTTATGGATATTTCAGCCGTTTCTGAACCGATTTTGATCAAACAAAGATGATTTTATTGTTTAAATATTATGCTCTTTCAAATTTTACACTCAGTTTTGCATTACCTCACAAACCAATTAAGTAGTCTACCAAAACTCAACTTTCCCTTTAAATATACAGTGGAACCTCTTTATAACTAGAAGCTTGAAACCATTCAAACTACCTCATTATTTCAGGGTAAAAAGACGAAATAATACAAAGATCTTGGACCAGCAAAACTACCTTGACTGAGGGTTTGCTATATCACTGCTTTTTATAACAAGGTAGGTCTACCACTGTAGTGGATGTGGTGTGGCAAGATTGGTGGAGCGCTCGCTTTCCTAACGGGAGATCCCAAGTTCGAACCCCGAGTATGCCCATAGCATTTGTCTTTCAGCAAGGCAATTAATCCACACTGCTGCTCTCTACCCAGGAGTATAAATGGGTACTTGGTCGGTTCTAATTAGCCTTCAGCGCCCATTGGGCAGCTGGGCTAGTATGCTCTCCAGGGAGTCGATATTGATAGATGGTAAATACTGCTTCCTTGTTTAAAAAAATAAATCCTTCAATATGCAAAGAATGCTCAAAATAAGCACATGCCTACTTGTCCGAGGCAACTGAAAATTAGCTTTTGGGTACCAAATTTTATTGATGCTAAATTTCATTGGCCTGAATGGGCAACCAAATTTGTAACGTTTTTAAATTTTTTTTTTTTTTATTTGTTTGGGGCCACCAGATTCAGGTTTGGGGCCACTACTGACGTAACAAATCTCGCTTTTACTTGCCTGACTGGGCCAGGAGGCCAAATGGTTAATTTCTAACATTGAAATATGAATGAGTTAATTAGTGAACACTTACCCGTGCATTGAGCCAAACTGATATCAGCTGTCCAGGTCTGCTGTGCAGAGCACACGGTCTCGCGGAGTCGTGGGGGGTCAATCTCGTAACCGGGGTTCCTGCATGCAAGGTTGCACCGATCCTCAAAACGTGGGTCAGCACGACAGGACGCTGGTGCAATGGATATCTCGTTTGTGGCTGCTAGAGGGGGGCATGATTTCCCTATTATGGACAAGAACACATACATGTACAAACATGAATGTATACTTCAAGAGTAAAGGCCCAGTCACATATCACCCGATAGCGTAAAATGCCCGACGGAGAAATGTTCAATCCATTCGTCTCCGTTCGTATGCGTTTCTTGACCGTTCCTTGTTAGGCGATGTACATGTATGTTGTTCTATCCGGCAGAATGTTTTGTGCATGTAGCAATGGAGACAACTTTCACCACCGGAAAATTATTTCTCAAATGTTCTACGGTATTCGTTAGACATCCGTTTACACTATCCGGTGATATGTGATCGGGCTTTAACACATAACACTCCACATATGTGTCAGTATGTTTCAGTGGAACCTTTAGAATTTAAGAACGGTAGCTAATGTGTTATTCGGTGTACGACTCAAAAGGATACTCTTAAATTTAGACTGTGATTTGTATATAAAGTTGTCCATTCATGCAGATCTTAAGCATCATGTGGTTTGCAAATGGATGTACCACCACATCTTACTACGATAACAATATGTGTGCTTCATGTCTGGAATGAAAATGCTGGCACTGTGGTCTATGGAGATCACATGTTACAAACAAATCAGAATTGTTTTTTTAATAATAAATATTAGTTATATAGAATGCTTCTAATGAACCAATTCCACCTTTTCCAAGGTGCTCAGGGCGCAGTTAACAAAAGCAAAAACATACAGAGGTACTTACGCTGACAAATAAAGTCTGTCGAAGACCACGAGCGGTCAGCTTGACATCTCTTCTCGCTCTCTCCCATGCCCTCATAGCCTACTGGGCAGTGAAACGTACAGACCATGCCATAGGGGACTGAGTCAGAGCTACCACATCCAGAAAGAGTAGCCAAAGCCTGGATGACCAACGCTGGACATGTACGAACTGAAAATAGATGGAGCAAATGAATCGATCAGTTCATTATTCCTCTTGAAACTGACAAGACGGACAAAGATGGCAAAGATAGACAAATTAAAAATGGTAACCCATTTAGGACTGATACCATAAGTGCTTTGCCTGTGGTCTATGGTAAATAGAGAATGAATATTATACCAAAATGAATCTTGAAGAGAGTAACACTTTCTCTCTCTAGAATATTATGAAAAGAAAATGGTGCTCCAATATAGAACAACCCGGAATGGAATTTGAATGCAAGTATTTGAATCTCTTAGTTTCAGTTTAGAGATATTCAACCAGATATTAAGGGTACATGGGCAATGATTCTGATATAAAACAATTAACTAAATTCCTGTAAATTCTGACCATTCACATCAATACTTCATAAAAACACGAAACACAAAGAGGCTACCATGAACATATATCTGCTTGCTAGGGTTGACAAGAAAAATCATTTATTAAACTAACAGAAATGTAAAACATTATTTGTTCAACTCTTCAACTCATCTGAACCAGTTCTTACTTTGACACACTGGCCTGTCATGGCTCCAGGCAGGGTTGCCATCAGCTGACAGGTCACATGACACTTGTGCCTGGCCAATCAGGTCATAACCTACATCGCAGGAAAAGTTGCACTGACTGCCATAGAATGGGTCCTGGCATCCCTGTACAGATCCATGGGGTGGAGGTTGTTGAGAAGAACAGCGACGTACTGAATATGCAAAGAAAAAATGAAAGGAAATGTTTTAGATGCAAAGTTGGATATAAAAATGTAAGATGATAGAATTTGCATCATTCATGGAAATTAATGATTGGACCGATTCTGGTTCTCATTTGATTAAGTGCTTAAATTCAAATCATATTCTCATTAAAAATATAAATGTTCAATAAAAGTTTTAACCTGTTTAGGACGGATTGATTTTGCAATAACATGTATTCTCCATAGACCCATGGCCCGAATATTTTCGGAACGGGTTAAAGGATTTGTATTTGCATTGATAAGGAGGAATCATTCTTCACAATATACCAAAGCATTTACCTACCGTGTTTACCGGCGTAATCGCCGCATACTGTTTCCTAGAAAAAACCAAGCAAAGTAGGGGTGCGGCGCATACGTGGCGATAGTCAAATTTTCACTCTTGACTGACCTCAAAACAACACATTTCAGCAGGTGTGGGACTATTGGTTGTATTGCACTGTATTGTATTGGGTGATAAAACATTATTTAGCCAAATTGTTTACGTTTACCCTGGCCTAGAATGGTTTCTCACCTTTTTTGCCGATATTTGCTAAAAAGATTTTTAACTGCAAAGTTACGAAACAAATGCACTGCCAGCGCCGCGCTTGCCTGCCATCGATCTAGCTACGTGCGTTATGGATGCAAACCATTAAATTCCTGCTTTTTTTGTCGCCAGTTTTCCTAGCGACTTTTCTCCCACTTTTTTGTTTCAATTTCAATGCTCAAAGTCGGCATGCGGCGTTTACGCGGATGCGGCGATTGCGCCGGTAAATACGGTATATATACTATGAACATGTTGAAAAGATCACATTGAATAAGAACATTTCTTTGGACATGTCATAATAAATATTAGCCAAAATTTATAGCATTCATAAGATTATTTTTTCTTCATTTAATTTTACCTCGCACAGTGATGACGATATCACATCTTGTGGTCAACCCACTGGAGTCTGTTGCTAGGTAACCAATGGTAGTATCACCCTCTGCAAAGCTGCTTCCTGGTCTCAGTGTGTTATCCATTCTGTGAGAAACGTATAAGACAATAATTTGTAATTTGAAGGTGAAATAAAATGTCAGAAAAAAATAACTCATAAATGCTTAAATAATTGCATTTATTCCCCAAAATGAGAAAGAATATTTTGATAACCACCTGTGAATGTAAAGAGTTGACAAAAACTGCCATGACATTGATTATTTAATGCAATTCAATGTTATGATTTTAATCAACCCGCCCAACTTAATTCTTCCATACATGCCAAGGGGGGTGTTTCACAAAGATTCTAAGTTGAACTTAACACTTGGACTTAGAAATTATGGAAAGCTGTTAGTTTCTTTGAAACAATTTTGTAAAATTTCTTTTGAAAGGCATAGAATGTTGATTAAAATCATTCACATTTTCTATTTTCAAGGGGATTTCATGTTCTTGATGTAACATTTATGATAAGTCTAAAATACTTTTTTTATTTTTTTATTCCAAGGCTACAAATGGCTTTCCATAATCCTTAAGTCCAACTTAGAGTTAAGTTTAACTCTGTGAAACACCCCCCCCAGAACATGGAAAGTCTGGCTATCCGTCATGGTGGGAGACCCTTAGCTCAATTATTATTACTTTATCATGTCATTACGCCAGTTCCTACCGAGACAATTATCTAATTGAGCACTACTTTGACTCCCTCTGGAGCATGCTAGCCACTAGCATTGTAGTCTACCACAGGTTATTCTTACCTAGTGACGTTGACTCGGCCTGAGTTGTCACTGGCAACTGGTTCCACATATACTACTGTGGCACTCAAGGTTCCCTGTTCTGCAAACACTTCAACTTGGTGGGGGCACTGAATAGTGAAAGTTGGTGGTTGGACATCTGTATCAAAGGAAAGAGAAACAAAGAAAATTCTCGTTTTTTTTTTTTCTTCAGGAAAAGGCTAACAAAACTAATTATCATATTTAATTATAGTATAATCAAGTCTTTTTATTGTACACTACAATCCCTTTCTTAACTCTTAACGTGCCAGGGATTGTAATGCTCTATGGCATTTGTGTGTATTGTAACTCGCAAAAGTGCGAGCTTGGCACGTTAGGAGTTAATGGAGTTACTTGAATGGTATAGTCGGTGTTTCACAAAGATCTGAAGTTGAACTTAAAAAGTATGGAAAGCCATTAGTTTCTTCGAAAATTTTGTTAAAAGTCCTTTTACAAAGGCATAAAATGTTGATTCAAATCATTAATATTTTTTATTATCAAGGAGATTTCATGTTCTTGATGCAACATTTATGAAAAGTCTGAAATTCTTGCTTGTTTGCTTTTTAATATATTGTATTCCAAGGCTACAAATGGCTTTCCATAATAGTTAGGTCCAACTTAGAGTTAAGTTCAACTTAGGATCTTTGTGAAACACCCCCAGAATAGCTGCATGTTATTACTGGGCATTGAGCCTAGCTAGAATGCTACATGAGATGCACATTACATACTGAACAGTTTTATGTGAATCTCCTCATTGGGTATAAAATATGCTTTATAAAAACACAGATCAGTACTATTACTTGCTCTCCAGGGAGCTTGTGATGAGTTTTTAGGGTCCAGGGGTGTTTCACAAAGATTCTAAGTTGAACTTAACTCTAAGTTGGACTTAACTATTATGGAAAGCCATTTGTAGCCTTGGAATACAATATATTCAAAAGCAACAAATCAAGAATGTTAGACTTTTCATTAATGTTGCATCAAGAACATGAAATCTACTCGATGATAGAAAATATTAATGGTTTGATTCAACATTTTATGCCTTTGAAAAGGGTCTTTTCAACAATTTTTCAAGGAAACTAATGGCTTTCCATACTTTTTAAGTCCAACTTAGAGTTAAGTTCAACTTAGAATCTCTGTGAAACACCCTCCTGGGCCCTGGTCACGAAAGAAGACATTTTGTTGTGAATTACATCCACACACTTCATTCATACACTCAGCCATAGTGAGTGGTCACTGTTTGAAACCCCTGCCACAATGGAGCAACTTGTGTGGGATAGACCTCACTCGGGCCACTAACATCTACTTTTATGAAAGTTTACTAGCCTATTTAACAATTTTTACTGGTCCCGAGTTAATGGCAAGAGGTAGTTTAAAGGGAACCACCACGCAAAGGACAACACAGTCTTATACGTTTTGATATCAGTGTTTGATATCAAATAGATGTACACCACTTTGCAAAGGGTTGTGTAATTCATAAACAATACAACTAATCACCAACGCTTACAGAACCATTAGGGCCTCGTGGTTCCGTATGCACCAATTGTCTGCAAATGCGCCATCTCCATACATGCGTACGTCTGGAGACAATAGAGCCATGAAGATACGAACGTCCTATACAATAGCCGTAGTCCTCGTATGCAGACCCATGAACATTTTCGCTAATATCGTGATGAGTTTTCAAATTATTTGTTCTGAACTTGTAGGTGGAATGGAATACTAAAACAATTTACCTTTCATTAATAAGAATATTATTTTTGGGTGGTTGTTCCCTTTAAACCTCTGAATTCCTTGTTTTAAGCACACTACATGATCCAATTCCAATTCAACATTCAACTATGTATCTGAACTAAAGCAAGACGTGCATGTTCAAAGCATAAATGTATTATAGATCCTTAACCCTAATCAGGCCGGGTTATTTTGGCTATGCTCTGGCCGGGGGGGGGGGGGGGGGTTGGATTCCACCCCTCCCCCTGAGATCTCGGCCGTCGAACGCGTGGCCGCCACAAAATTTGTCACGCAGATAGCTTGCAACATAATCTACAAGATTGCATTGTTTGTTTTTTTTAAATGATAAATTTTTGATTACTTATGCAAATGTATGCAGAAATCCTCTTTTTGTCTGTAAATCACTAAATATTGCTCAGAATATGCCAATTTTATGCTTGAATATTCTTTATGACTTAATTAACAGGTTTTGAACATTAAAAATTGCGACAGCCAAAATTTTTCTCATGTATTTCTTTGTTTTTTAAATTTATTATGTATTTGTTTGTTTTTTCGACTTATGTTTTTTATTGTTTTTTTCAATGGAATAAATTATTGACCATTATCCAACCATTTTTAGCCCAAAATTAAATGATTGCAGTGATTAGAATGAAAAATAATGAAGGTTTTGTGTATTCTAGGAAAAAATCAATTTCTATAGGATTTGTAAACAAATCACAAAAATTAGCCATTTTCGGGCCGACGTTCACTTACAAAAGGTCACGTGACTTTAGAACGGTATACCCGGTCGTCGCAAATATGGTCTCAAAAGTTGCGCAAGACTTCAATGAAAAAACTCATGAAGGCGCGCGGCAATACCTGCGTGCGTTGAGGGAGGGTGGATTCCACCCCCCCCCCCCCCCCCCCCCCCCGGCCTGGTTAGGGTTAATCATTTGTTGGATCGGATTGTGTTGTGTGTGGTGGAATTTAGTCAAATGAAAATAGTACAGTCAAACCTGTGTATAGTGACCGCCTAAGGGAAAACAAGAAAGGTGGCTATACTGTAGACAGGTGACCTCTATAGACAGGTTCAAAAACACTGTGTTATCTGACGGGATCAGTTTTGGTGGCCACTGTGCTATAGGCAGGTTGGCTGCTATAGACAGGTAACCACTAAGACAGGTTTGATTGTTAGTAGTATCATCATGGTTACCTTGACAGATGGGTCTCTGGGCAGTGTTCCATTCTCCTTCCGTGCTACAAGCCAACATGGCCGGTCCCTGGAGTTGGAAGCCCTCGTTGCACGAAAACTCACAAGTAGAGCCGAAGCGCACCACTGCCTCTGTACCACAGGAGGGTGGTGCGACAGAGCCATGACGGACATTGAACATGGCCAGACATGTCTTGGTGACTGCAGGTTGGAGTGAAATTAAGGAAAACATAATGGTTAAAGGGATGCCTGTAACGTGTCAGATATTGCACAAAATGACATTTGAGACTTCAATCCTATATCAATATCATTGTAAAATACAATTGAAAGATTTGTGAAAGTTTGAAAGAAAACGAACACTGTTTACCTAGTGAAAAATACGAATATTGAGTTCATATTTTATCACCGAATACTGATGGCCTGCCGTAGATTTGTCGCAGTAATAATCATCCGTTTGCGATATCCGCACCCGTGTATGTTTACAGACGGTACAGAATTCATGGAATTTGCGCGCGCTCGGCTCAAAGTTCAGTCGGGTCGGGAAGGTTTCCCACGCGCGCTGGCCGGACTTGTTCAGCTACGGCAATTGTACTTTTTATCAAAAGCGTTGCTAAAGCTTTTGAAATAATGATTTTCAATCATAATTATCTTCATACTAAAGGGACATTTGAAAAAATCTAACCCTATTTTATTCCTCTCTTACCATAAGCTAAACAACACGGCAGAAGAGAAACGAGGAAGCTCAAAGTATTTTTTGTGGAGTTAGGACACTTTACAGGCATCACTTTAAGAATGATCTTCACTGAACATGTCATAATTTATACATTTCTAAAAAGGGGAAACTTACTTGTGTATAAGTGTGACGTTTTGCTGATTGACAACCGGCTACACTGAACATAGATATTGTGCTATGGTTTTATATGCTTATTGGGACATATACACTTGAATCTGTAATATGCTACCCACCTTATGATATGTGCTTATATATATATATACACACTTAGAGATGAAATTGTATCATATAAGGTGCTATATAAATCGAACCTATTATTATCATTATCATTACACATGAATCAACAGAAACATACACAATTTTATTTATCGACATTCATGGATTACTTTGCATTATTTGCATATAATCATTACTAGGATTTAGCTCAATCGTTTTTCAAACATAGGACACTGATCAGAAATATATTTCAGAAATAAAAAATGAGCAAAGATAAAAGGGTTTCCCTGGGATTTGAACCCCAGACCTCCAGATTGCTAGAGAGGTGCTCTACCAACTTAGCTAAAAAGCCCTACACTAAGAATGTAGGTGCAGCGCATATATGCAGCAATAGTTTAAAGGGTACCACCACCCACAAATAATATACATTTTTAGTCCATTCCATCAACCAGCTTAAACAAATATGTTTCCAGATAAATTATATGATTGGAGAACACATCACCACACTAAAGCATGTTTTTCATGGGTCTGCAGACAAAGACTACTTTTTGTCTATGACGAATGCATCGTCCGTGATTCTTTTGTGTCCAAACATATGCGTGAATAGAATTGGCGCACTCTCAGACGTTTGGCGCATACGGAACCATGAGGACATGTTGGTTCCGTAAGTGGTGGTAATGAAATGTATTGTTTACGCAACCCTTTGCAAAGTGTTGGACATCTATTCAATATCACAGAACAAATATAACTGTGTGTTGTTCTTTGCCTGGTGGTCCTCTTTAAGCTAGATAACGTCTTTGGAATACTATAAATAAGTTGGCCCAACTAATATTGCTAAAATAGTATTAGAGAATATTTAAATGTCAAAAACTGAACCGTAACATTGTTAAATTGTGCCATCTAAATATCTGTTACACTTTTTCAACAATATATATCCCCTAACTTTCCCAATGCTAAAGTGGTTAATTTACCTGTGCACTGAAGGTTGAGTCCGCTCCAAGTCTCATCAGCTCGGCACGTTCGCTCCACAGCCTCGACACCAGAGGGCGTGGTGTAACCCGGATTACACTGGAAATCGCACAACGTCTGATATGCTACCTTTGCAGTCTGGCAGTCAGCGGCGAAACCATTTGTGACGGCAGGAACGGAGCAGTTCTTGACTGCGTTTAGAGATACAAACAAAGTAGATTACATCAATAAATTATAATTATTTTTAAAAATATAAAAATTCTAATTATTTTAAACAACACATGAAATTACAAATTTAATAAGTCCAAGCAATATTTTTTTATATCAACCTAAGTGACATCACTAAAAGAAACGAATCACGACCAACATGTCGCAAGTTCTCGTTAGATCTTCAGCAGTGGAAAAAAGATGCGCCCTAGTCTCATTATGTAACATGAGATCTAGATCTCGTTAAAAAAAATGTTTGTGTTTGCAATTGAACCCTTGCCTACAGGTACCTGGTGGGCTATATATATTATACAAAGTCTAAGGGGATTTCAGAATCTCAAAGGGATCAAGTTATTAAAGGGACTACAGCGTCTAGATGGCCTAATTTTCACAATTCGGCTCTCTATACGTAATTTTTCCTGAAGAAAAAGAAATTGGCAGTCATTTCTCATGAAATCAATCAATTTTGGGGTTATTAGTAAATATCTAATTGTCCTGGGAACGGCCCTTTTAAATCGCAAAAATGTGACGTCATCTAAAGAACGGACTAATGAACTAAATTCTGTAGATGACGCGTCATGACGTAAGCCAATGAATTGTCAATCACATGTCAATCACGCTGCCGATTCTGGACCCTAAATGTGGGTGGGGCGTAAATTGGCTGCTAAATGAGATTTGGCATCAGAAAATTAGTCTAAAATCACTACAGTGTTTATTTTCATGGATTTTTTTTCGGCAGACCTATTTTACAAGTCATCAAATATGAAATAAGTGTCAAAGTATGTTGTATTCTTTAGGTCCTTTAATTAAAAACTTTCTGACAAACATTATGTCTTACCATTACAGATCTCATGTTGTCCGGACCAATACCCAGCTACTGCTGTGTCACTTGTCCGTCGACAGGTTCTTGTCAAATCGTTAGCATCGGTCGAGAGGCGATATCCGTTTGCACAGGTTACTCGGCAACTAGCTCCTAGGAGCGCCCCATCCTCACATCTCCCCTGGGTGGGGCTGAGGCTTGCAGACCCATGGTCAGGTACGGGTAACGGAGGGCATCGAGTCACTGAATGGAAGAGAATTTTCATTTCATTTCATTTGGCTGCGTGTTGCAGATTTACGGCCAGGAACCAGTTTGTAGTTAAGAATGATGGCTGACTGGTTATGTCAAAATATTCTTGTACTTTCCTTGTGCCATAGAAATAGCTACATGAGTAGAGCATTTTACTGTCCTCACCTAGCTTAGGACAACGTTCATTTCATTTTAAGCAAAGAATTATTCAAAAAGTATGTCAAATTTACAAAGATGTAAAACATGTAAAACATATACACAATGAAACATTGTGTATATTGATAATATAAAGCCAGATGAGCGCTTTATACATAAAGAATTACACACAAAAACAAATGTCAGTACCAAGGTTTGAAATTACCGCTATTATTTGCCATGTGTAACCAGTTCCAAAAAATGACAGACAAACCAACGACTTGGGACCTAGTAGTTGCTAAAAAGGCAATCGGCCAGCTCCAAACATCTATCACTAAGCCCGTGCCAAATGATAAATGGTTTAGAACAATTACTATGGTATATAACATGGGCGTCGATACTTACGTAATACCTATTCATCAGGGGGGATGAATGAATAGATCATCCCCCCCTGATGAATGGGTATCAATTACGGATCGACGCCCATGGTATATAACAAAGGAGTATGATGTCATCCCTGTTAAGATCATATTCTTCAATCAAGTAAGATAAATTCTGACAATTAAGAAAATTAGAGTTTGAATTCTAATTTTTTTTTTCTTTTTCAATCAAGTAAGGTAAAGTCTGACAATTCAAAAGTAGAGTTTGAATTCTGACCAGAGTTCTTCAATAAAGTAAGGTAAATTCTGACAATTAAAAGTTAGAGTTTGAATTCTGACCGGAGTTCTTCATTCAAGTAAGGTAAAGTCTGACGATTAAAGTTAGAGTTTGAATTCTGACCAGAGTTCTTTCGCAATCAAGTAAGGTAAATTCTGACCTTGGACTAGGATGTTAAATGAGCAAGTGGCCGCATTTCCTGCCAGGTCTATGCCCCTGTAGACTACTGTATGCTGGCCCTCATCCAGTGAATGAGGCTTCACAGCGCCAACCATGGATGAGTCGATGGTATACAAATCAGCATGCAGTGGAGAGCCTCTATCTGTCCCCTAAAAATGATTTAGCATAAATAATAATAATTATATTATATTTTATTTTATATAGCGCCTAATATGATTTATAATCATCTCTAAGCGCTCTACAATGATATTATTACCCCCGGTCATAGGATACAATGCAAACCAGCACACACTGTGTGCACCATCTCCACTACCTGGGGAGCAATCCTTCCAAGCAGCTCATGGGCATTGAGAAGATCCTTCACATAATGCAACTATTCATTAATGTCTCATTGTGAGAGCAAATTAAGTATTAAGTATATGCAATTAAACAAAGAGAGATCACACAGATTCTAAAGATTTCAATGTGAAACAATCAACTTCAGTTTTGTACACCCAATGACTGGGGTAATCAAAGCATGAACAAACAGTTTCATACCACCAGACTTGATAGAGCACCGAAGTGTGATGTCATAGCTATTCATTGCCATGGATACTAGTGGTTCTAAGCAATGTCAGGCAAGCCAGCAATCTTTGCCCTAGCAGTTGCTAAGAAATAGACAATCTTCAAACTCCAACCCATTGTGAAAAAGCTTGAAAGAAAGGACAATTTGTTTATTACCATTACTATGATATAACAAAAGAATATGGCATTACTTCTTCAGTACACTCTGTATGGAGCAACACTTGTGTGATTTTCATTATTTTCTTATTGTTGTTGACGGTATGCAAACCCTGTGATGACGTTGCGTAAGATTTTTTTTCCAGCTGGGGTCATTGGAAAAAACTACAATAAAGATATTATAAGTGAATATTGCAATTGATGTAGTAAACTCACCATGATCGGTTCCCAGTCCAACCAGGGTACAGGGGCAGCGGTGCTGAGTGCTCCAGCTACCAACGTTTTATCAGGAGGACAGGTGAAGACAGGAGCGGTATTATCTGGAGAAATGAGAAATAAGAGAACGTTGTGCATCACATGTTAAATCGTATCTCGTCTTTATTACAATAATCTATACAATTGTTGTTTTTACATGACGCAACACGCGGTACCCCGGGGTACCGTTGTACCCCTGGGTACCGCGTTGTGTAGCGCCATCTTGTGTCCACTTAAAGCACAACCGTATTGCGTTGTGCATGCAGTGCAGCGCGCGCTTGTATGCACGCTATTCCCCGGTACAGCCCTAAAAAATAAATAAATAATTAAACAAAATGGCGGATATTCGTTTGGTACCCCAGGGTACCATTTATGTCATCACATAACAAAATCGATTGACTGACTCAGCAGCTGTGATTATCCAAGAACTCATAGGGCACAAATGACATACAATTTTGTTTTGTATATACATTTTTTTGTCATGATTGCCTCTGAAGAAGATTCTACGAGGATCACAAGCTCCTACCCTCTATTAACTCTCATTTTATCACACAGGCGATATTCTAGTAGATAAGCAGTTTTCAGCAGTATTTTTCATAATTTGAAGAAAAAAAATTGTAATGTTACCTTCGCAAACTGCCTGCTGCCCGTCCCAGTTCCCGTTGGCCTGGCACACCCTCGCGGAGGAGCCCCCCGTCTTTGTAAAACCTGCGCCACACCCCAGCGAGCATGTCGTGCTGTACTTCTGCCTTCCCATGATGCTTTGCGAGGCACCCTGGTAGAGGCACGTCGTGATCTGACCATCGTTCGGGGCAGGGAGGATGGGGCACATGACAACTGCATGCCAAAATTAAAAAGAAAATTACAAATTACAAATTAATCAACTTTGGGTTGCTTTTTAATATTTTATGTCCTATTATGATGGGTTTTGAGAATCGCAAAAAACATTCATTTTAATCAATCGCTTTACTTTTCTAAATGAATTCTTTCTTATAAGCTTTGCTGTTTCTATATTGTAATTTTCAAAAGGACAATATCACAGATAGATAAGGTCAAACAATTATAACAAAAATAACAGAAACATCAAATAGCATCATATAAAAGAACAGGGCCCCCTTTCATGAAAATTTGGTATATACTGTATGTTATTATTGTAACTACTATGGCAACAGCTACAATGCTCCATGCTGATTGGCTGTTACATTTTTAGTGACAATAAACGGACATTTACAATCATTGGAAAATGTTTATGAATCAGGGCCCAGAGGTTAATTAAGACATTTTCAAACTTACTGGAACAGATTAAGTTATCTCCTGCCCACACGCCATCCCCATCCCCATCACCATCGTCGGAGCATGTTCTCTGGACCGCATTAGAGGGCGTGTATCCCACATTGCACGCAAGAGTGCACACCGTTCCGTAATCCTCTCTATTGTTAGAACACCCCCGTTTTACTCCATTCGATGGCGCAGGGAGACTGCTTGCTGTGCAGCTGATGCCTGTAATAATAGATAGTTTGATCAATATTTATATGCATTTAATCATTCTTGGGCGAGTGCCCGGTATATATATATAGTACGCAGATCTGCAGCAGCCTCTTAATCATGAATATTCATATCTCCTAAGTCTGCAGCAGATCTGCGGCAGACTCTTAATCATGAATATTCATATCCCTTATAGAATTGCTGCAGACCTGCCGCAGACTTGCCGCATACTTGCCGCATACTTCTATGGTATACTTGCTGCAGACCTGCGGCATACTTGCCGCAGACCTGCTGCATACTTGCCGCATACCACATGCAAGTATGTGGGAAGGCATCTTGACAGCTATATGGCCAATTAGTAACATAAAATCTAGTAGGTGGGACGTTATAATTTTTCAATTATACATGCATGCATGAAATGTGAAAATACAAGTTAAGTAGTGGACTATACTGATTAAAGTCTATATCATTATGGTCACTATTGATAAAGTGATATGGTTTATAAAATACCTTCAACAACAAAAGAAACAATTTCTAGTAAAATCTCACCAATTATCCAAGCCTCCTTACATGTGGGCCTAGCTCTTACCCGCCAAATTCAAATTACAGTTGGTTTTGACAAGTTAAGGATTGTTTTTAATTTGCATTTCTTTTTTTAAATTAAAGGACCTAAAAGAAGTTTAAATTCATGCATAAAACATGTACAAAATGACAACATTTCATGCCATTATTTGTATATATGTTCATCTTTGTTAAATCATTTTTTTGAATTTTTTGGGTAGAACATTTGGGTAGAACATCAAATTGGCAACACTTCTCATTATACTATTTTAAACCTTTTTTTCTGACTTTTCTGACACAAGTGTCTTTCTGTGGCATACTTGCCGCATACTTACAATTTCTAACTTTTTTGTGGCAGATTTGCCGCATACTTGCCGCTTACTAACAATTTTCCTCTTTTGTCGCATACTTGCCGCATACTTACAATTTTCCTCTTTTCTGTGGCAGTCTGCCGCAGACTGTTCCTGCGGCATACTGGTATGCGGCAAGTCTGCAGCATACTTGCCGCATACTTACAATTTTCCTCTTGTCTGTGGCAGATCTGCCGCAGACTGTTCCTGCGGCATACTGGTATGCGGCAAGTCTGCAGCAAAGCTTCTTTTTGCCGCATACTTCGGCATACTCTTTGTCGCAGACTAAAAGTATGCGGCAGATCTGCGGCAGATCTGCGGCAGATCTGCCGCATACTTTTTACTTTCCTATGGGATCTGTTGCAAAATGATTTCTTGTTATGTCAGATTCATTTGACATGCAGACTTTATTTAAGAAACTTTATATAAGCATAATGATTTAAATCATAGGACATTACATACTGTTTTTAAAGCTGTATTTACTACGTTTACTATATTCATAAATCAGACCTTCTCGCAAAATTTCATCTCACTTACGCTGACAAGTTGGTGTCGTATGACTCCATGTGCGCTCGTGCTGACAAGTGAGGGCAGTATTTCCCACCAAGTAATATCCCGCCGAGCACAAAAAGCGGCATTGGTTTCCTGAAGGAACGTAATCACCCCTGGGGCAGTCCGCCGAGGTCGTAATCTGGAGAGCGTTTGACAGGACTGGTTTTCGACATTGGATTCCTGCACAGCAATATTTGTAAGAAAAGAGCATTAGTTCTAAATCATATTTATACTTAAAGGGACTTAGTAACATTGTCCAAATCCTCAAAATCCAAATGGAATTCTAGCAGTTCCCTCAAACCTTGTTGTATTCGTATTAACAATAAAAGCATGGGACAGGTTTCGTTTTTTCAAATTTCCTTTTCGTTAAAAGGATATTTACGATTGAAGTGTTCAGATGTTGAATTATCCACTGGATCGTCGAAACCGTGTACAAAGTGAGTGCAATGAGTTAGTGAATATCACTTTGCATTTTTGCTCATTACTCGAGCCATATAATGTCCATTTAACTTGAAATTTTCACAAAGCACCCAGTGGACGTATCAGATAACAACAATATACATTGTACCAACCATTCGTCACTTTTTGCACATATCAACAAAGTTACTAGGTCCCTTTAAACACTGTAGATATTTTATAAAGCAATTCAATCTGTCCATAAGTCCATAAAAGCAATTTAAAAAGGGTTGCCTTTTCAGTCAGGTTCACTCATGCCTACCACACAATCCAAGTCCGAATGGATCGGGATCAGCTTGTGTAGAATGTGGTGGGCTTATAATCACGTTTCCAAGGGAAGTATTAAAATGGACACATTGTCGCCAGAACATGTGCGACATAATTGAAGGAAAAGTGAAACAGGTTGATTAACGCTGTATGCTGTGGCATGTGAGCTGTTTGTGTGATAGGCTACATGTTCTCAGCCCGGCAGAAACAGGCGGTGTAATTATTGCCCATCTCAGCGGCGCGCATGTAACTTTCAACTGATATTTCTGTATTTAACAATATCAAGCTTCAGATTTTACAACATGAGCTTTTTATTTAAATACTAGGCCTACATGTATTTTTAAATGATTGATCAATTAGATGCTTTTAGTAACTTTCCCAATGCTGAAATTTGGCTTAAACATCATATCTAAGTTAGATAGGAACATACTATCATTTACAGTACATTTCACTACAATGAAAACTATTCAATGCTTTTTAAGCGATCCCAAAGTTAATGTACAGCAATGAATTGTAAAAATACTTCCATGATAGTGCTTTTGGAAACAGAAACATAGAATTACTAGTTACAACAGTTCATTTTTTCACCAAATACACAATTACAAAATAGAAACAGAAAGCAAAACATACTCGTGCAGACTGGAGAAGAGCCTTCCCAAAATGCATTAGTACTTCCTGCCTGGACTGTGCAACGGCGTTGAGCATTGTTGATCTCGTAGCCTAAGTTACACGAAAAGCGGCATGTGGAACCATAGCTTGTTGAACAAGTCCCTACAACAGTGCCGTGTGCTGGTGCACTGTGGGTAGGACACTGCAAAACTAAAGTGCAACAAGGAGTAAGAAACAAAATTAACATTTTGTATACATATATCAATGCTCTTTTTAAAAGAGCTCATGAAAAAGTAGAATAAGATCAAATATTACATACTGATAATTGGAGATTATACAAAATCAGGTAGGAAGAATCTTAATCAATCATGATCATCCTCATCATCATCGCCATAAGCAATAGAATCATCATCATCAGTAGCAGCAGCGGCATCATAATCAACACCGTCATCATCATCATCATCATCGTCACTTTCATTATCATGCTCATCATCATTCATCATCACCATAATCATCACAACCATCACCACCATCACCACCATAATCATCATCATTAATTCATTATCATCATCATCATCATCATCAAGACTTGATGACTACCCTCATCCTTCTTCTCTCTACAATTATAATCATCACTTTCTTCCCCAATCACTTACTCTGACATAACGGAGGTGCATTACTCCAGGCCTTGGACGACCCACCCTTCTGACACTCAGTTTACCTTTAATTTGCACGCTATTGCAGGCTATTACTATTATCTAAATCACTACCCTCTTCCTTACATAACAATTATAATCATCACTTTCTCCCTCAATTGCTTACTCCGACATGATGGAGGTGCATTACTCCAGGCCCCTGATGACCCACTCTTCTGACACCCAGTTGACCCTTGACCTTGCAAGCGGTATCCCAGCTGGCAGCTGTACGAGCAGGTCGCACCCCTGATGTTGCCATGGGGACAGGTGACATGGAGGGGTGTCGCGGCGGAGAGGGCTGTGCAATGTATCACTTTTTAACAAAAAGGGAAAGAGAAATGGGTGAGGGTTTTGAATGAGGTAAGATTACCATACTACTAATGTTCCACTTTAAAAGGATAAAAGATGAAAACGACTGAAAGAGAACAATTAATTAATGAAGAGGTGATCTGGTCTAGTGGTCAGAGCTTTACTTTTCGCATTAATCAGCCTGAGTTCTGACCAGGGCTGCATCTCTTGGATTGTGACGATAAAGAGCGGTCCCAGGCGTAAATAATCAAAATTTATTGAATGCATCTGTAACACCAAATAACCAAGCAACCAACTAACCACTAATTTCATTTCAAGTAATTGAGCACGAAGACTTCTTTCTCCATGAAATGCTACATTTCTACAACTATCACAGTTGTCACGTTTTTAAATACTTTATCTACGACTCATTCTAACTATTACTACTTTTATTGTTATGTTTACTATAGAGCTACTATAATTGCATCAAATACTACCTCTACTACATGTATGATATACATTCAAACAATGATATCAACATTCTTCTCCCAACCCCTTGCTGACTATGGGAACCGGATGGGTTGTGAACAAAGTCTATGGAGATTTCAGAATCTTTTAGTGAACGGGATAACATTACAGCTGTCTAGATAAGTAAAATTGAATACCATGTATGGTGACAGAAAAGGAGCATGTTGCAGTGTTGCCTGCGGCGTCCCGCGCGGTATATATGATCACGTGCACACCGTCCGGAAAGCTACTCCCCGAGTCTCGACCCTGCGTCTTACTCAGACTGACCGCTCGACCAGTGCTGTCCGAAGCTGTTGGGTTAGACCACGTCACCGTGGCCGTGGTGGCCAGATTATTAGCATAAACCGTCTGGGATGACGGGCAACTGGTGAACACAGGGTTAGTGATATCTAAATAAGAACAAATTTAGAAGTAAGATTAAATTAGTGATTATCATTTTCAACCAAATGTCTAATATAATCACTCAACACACTGTAAATAAACACACCTAACTAAACAAATGACATTGTTTTGTTAAATATATAATTGTCAACTGATGTTCAAAGAACGCCAGTGTGTTTATATATGCATAGCGCCATCTGTGGCGAGTGTACGCCTGGTTACCGTGTTCATTGACTTCGGTTGGATTGCCTCATCTTGGTCGGCTGGAATCGCCGTTAATAAATGGTTGTGCTACCCAAATGAACCTCAACTAGTGTCTCTTTTATTGCAGAGAATAATTGCAAACATCGCAAAGTTATCATGGTATATAATCTATAGCTGAAAGCTGAATATATTCTAGTCAGATAGAATATCAGAAATATATCCGCTTCTAATTGGTGTTTTTCTACAATCAATATGACGCGGTCAAATATTCGGGAGAAACTATTATATATTAGTCTCAACAAAACTTGAAAAACTAAAACAGTGATCGATTTGGGGGTCTTTATATTGTCAGGCCTTAAAAGATGCAGTGGCATAGTGCCTAAGAAAATAAGAAATACATAAGCTGTGACACCCCCCCCCCCCCACACTCCAATAATTCATGATTTATTTCATTACCTGTGCAAGCTGGATTTGATCCCGACCAAGCCCCCGACACACTGCATACCCTCGGCGCACCTCTTTGGAGGGTGTAGCCCGCATTACAGCTGTATGTACAGCGGCTGTTGTAGTAGCGCCCATCTGTGCAAGTCACACGGCCGTTTGACGGATTGGAAAGGCCGGGGCAAGTGATTCCTGCATTATTTTGTAGGGAATATGAAAGGAAATATGGTTTGAGTCAAAAGCTTACAAAAAGATGAGTCGATATATTGTAGTTACCCACTATCAAACTGATCAAACATCCTTATCTTTTCATCGGTGCAAGTCACTTTGCAGTTTAAATTTATGCTTGGGCAGCATCTCAAAGCAAGTGGTTTTAATACTAAATTAAGAGTATTCAACGGGGAAAATGAAAGAAATAGATTGGTTGGAAGAGGAAATGGTAAAATGATATTAATAATAAAAATGGTCACTTAATAGAGTGCAGTCATGTCTCAATGTGACTCTACTGGGGCTATTATTACCCATGGTTATCAGGTATACGTATAGTAAAAACCCACACAATGATATCGCATACTGCTCAACTCCCCTGGGAACATACCAGCCATTTGCTGCCAACGGCTCCACAAGGCTATAATTAACACCTGACCATGGTAATTACAGTTTACTATTAGTAGCATCAGACCAGCAACATAATGGGTGTATACTAATATGTTATCTCAAAGAATTATAAATACTTTTATCATCATCATGATTATCCCAAAATGTTGATAGTCCGAAAAATCAGCCAATGTTTTGCATTGATATTTCACGATTTTTAACTTTTCACACATTCTATGGAGTATGACGTCATAATATTATAGGACATCCCACAACAAGGTGGATTTTTCTGTCTATATACCCAAATGGACATCATTTCGAGACGAAGCTAAAGAATGTAGTATTATAAGCTGAACTTACTTGTGCATACCGTGGCCGATCCACTCCAGTAGGCAGAATTACCCGACTGTGTGCATCTTCGCGTCGCAGAACCAGAACCACGCCGATATCCCGTATTGCAGGAATAGGTACATGCAGACCCAACCGACACCGAATTGGTGCACGATACACCCCCATTAGACGGTCTTGGTAGAGCAGCACATCGAATTACTGCGGGCGAAAGCAAAGTGAGAGAAAAACAGATAAGAAAATATCATAATGACATTTATCAAGCAATCGATTACACACACGCCCAAACATCTCATCAATGGCACATCTTTAATTCGTAGATCCTAACCCCACATCAACAAGTTACAAGTCAAACCCTGACCCAGGGGCTGATGGCCAGGAAAGAAAAAATAATTCTAGAGAAGCCAACTACATATTGTGTTCAATCAAGCATTTCTTACCCGAGACATAATCAGGACCATTCACAATACGTTGTATATGTGTATATATCTCAAGAAGACACACGAGCCTAGTAAAATCTGATTCAAGCAGTGGTTGTTAAAATAAGAGCAAGATGCTAACAATTGTAACATAAATCCATGCTCGCTGACTGTTTTTTTTATAATGCATCCAACATCATCGCCTCTCCCCTGTACGGTCCAGGCTAAACCAAACCAGCTAACAATAAACAAATATACCATGCGCTGAGAGCCTCTAGTTGAAATTATGGATTCCGATGGTGACAGGAAAAGCACTATTTTCTGAGGGGGCCCATACCGTATGGTCACCATAATTGCACTTGCACTATATTGCACCTCTCTCCACTCCTCCTTCGCCTAGCGTCGTTCTGCCCTCCCAAGAGCGGAGCGTCAAATGAGAGCATACGTAGAGGAAATGATGTACTTTGCCCCTTGGGGTGTATTATCATCTTGCGCTAATATGAGATGCGTTTTATATTCCGTTTATCTTCCAAACTTTCCAGTGGTGGTAATGGTAGTGGGGGGGGGGGGGGGGGGGGGGGCTGTAACTCCCAGCCCCCAAGCCTCGCAAGCTATATATGCAACTCATCCTCTTACTTTTATCTCCCATACGTTTCTCACAATGCTATGTTCCTACCATCATAAAACCCTAGACAGATTCATATTACAACTCATGAAAAAAGTATAAATTCAAGTGACGCATACAGGGTTGTCTTTTGTAACTTGAGATTTAGTGTAATGTGGGTATACAGTCTAGACTCGAACTAAAACAAAAAGGATACAAAGATATTCAGTACGAATCTATTATAATTTATGCGCATATGTTACCCATAATACACTATTGTCTACTGTGTGGTTTTCCCCACGACAGAGATATCAAACGTGGTATGTTTTTACTTTAATAAATAATAAGATGATATATCCATGTGGGCCCAGCGTACCTATAATACCGTAGGCGTCTCTTAAAGGGATCTAGTAACTTTGTTGACAAGTGCAAAAAGTGATGAGTGATTAATAAAAATGTGTACCTATTGGAGTGATCTTATATGTTCACGATCGTAATGTGTGAAAAATTCACATTAATTGGATGCTTTTTGGCTGAGATATGAGCAAAAATGCAAAGTGCAAATCACTAACTCATATTGTACTTTACTTTTTACACGGCATAATTATCCGTAGACAATTTCATATCTCAACACTTCATCGTAATATCTTTGGAATGGAAATGGAAATTTGAAAAACCGAATCCTGTCCCGTGCTTTTATTGTTAATATGAATATGAACGGAATGAGAGAACCACTAGAGTTCCAAGTAAGTTTTGAGGATTTGGACAATGTTACTAAGTCCCTTTAAAGCTTCCGCGTTGATTGTTTCTTCATTAGAAGTTTGCATGCCTTTTTGAATATTTCCTGTTAATAAAATGCGAACTATACGTTTGATAGACCATCTACCAGGGTTCTTTTTTGATTAACACAATCAAGTTCGATTAAATAAAACAGTCTGAGTATTTTCGGGAACCTAGCTGCCCTATTTAATCAATGGGTTAATCTTTGGGTGTTTGAACTATGATTATAGAATTTATATTAATCTAGTCAGTCCATAGGCGTACCCAGAGGGGGGGGGTGGGGGGGGTTCACCAACCCCCCCCCCCCCCCCCCCCCCTTGTTAAAAATAAAGACTGTTTTGGGGGTTCAAACCTCCCCCTTTACCAATTTTAATTTTGTTTTAGCGGTCTCGACCATCATAACCAATGGTTTTCGGCCCCCGAAGTAACAACTTAACAAGTGGTTTGGTCTCGGCCTCAAAAATTGTTGAATGATCTCGTCTCAGCTGTGAAAATATTGACGGACACTCCTCTCCCCCCCCCCCCCACCCCCCCCCCCCTTGAAAAAATCCTGGTACGCTAGTGAAATTCGATAGTTAATCTTGGTTTTCCCAAAGGAAGAGGAACAATAAATATATAATTGTTATATCATTGTGACTTTGATCCATCCTTAATCCCTGAGACTAAGAGAAGGAAGGAAGAGAAGGTTATTATCACCAGACCCAGGTTACCAGGTACCAATATTATTGGCTTATTTCCAGTATGTTTCCGAATTTATGGTTTCGTTATTAGACATGTCTATTTCAAACGTATTATTGTGTTGAAAATTTCCTGCAATCTATACGATATATTTATATCTAAGCATAAGCGTACCCAGGATTTTTCAAGGGGGGTGTTATTCCATCGCAAAAAATTGTTGAGGCCGAGACCACTGGTTGAGAGTCGGGTCAGGGGGGGGGGGGGGGACGGTGTCCGTCGCCAAAAAAAAATCGAGGGCCGAGGCAAAGACCACTGGTTTAGTTGTGTCCTCAGGGGGAGGGGTTCCGAGACCATTGGTTATGGAGAAAAAATGTGGACCCGAGACTGCTAAAAAGTGAACCCGAGACCGACAAAAACAAAAAAGGGGGTCTTTGAACAGCCCAAACTGTCTATTTTCGTACAAGGGTGTGTTTGAACCCCCAAACACCCCCAGGGTATATACGCCTATGTTAAAAGTTAGCCAGGTTCAACGGCGTAGCTTGGTCGGACCGTAGTAGGTCTATGGTCGGACTGATTCGGGGCAACCCTTATTATGTAGAAATATGGTAAATACATTTTTGTATACATGGTAGTTTTGATGTAAAGTAATGTTGTTTCCGTACTCGATATATTATGTTTGTATTTATACATTTTTATATTATGAGACATTTTAGTCTTCGGACTACAGTCTTGTATTCGTTTGTCAAAACAACCGGAATAGCTATCTATCTAATTGTATGTAATTCTTTATTTTTACACAAATGTCCCCTTATGTTTTGTTCTGCGTCTTCTTCTTTTCTTTCCTCATAAGAATATAGATAGTTATGCAATTCGTTGTATATATATAATTTTGTTTGTATTATTAATGTGTTATAATAGACATCTTCTCATTTTGTTTATCTTCATTTCGTTATTAAAACAAATATAACTGTATTGTATCAATTATATTTGAACAATTCAGAAATGTTTATCTTCATTCGTTATTAAAACAAATATAACTGAATTGTATCATTTATATTTGAACAATTCAGAAATGTTTATCTTCATTTCGTTATTAAAACAAATATAACTGTATTGCATCAATTATATTTGAAAAATTCAGAATCAAACGAACTAAAAACAAATATTGGGAGGTAAATGCCCCTTCGTGCGACCCCCCCCCCCCCCCCCCCCCCCCCCCCCCCCGTAGCTACGCCACTGGCCAGGGTATCATATAAAGTGCTCGGTAGACATGGTAAAGTACTTTACTGAGTGAACTACTTTTCTTAACCCCATTTCTGGCCACACAAACATGTTTGTAATCTTCCCTGTCTTTTAAAATTTAATTTGAAGAAATATTGTGATGATTTATCAAAATAATTTAATATATTTGATTAAATGTTTTAGCACGCATGTCTTTCTTCAACTTTAATGTGGTTTTCCCCAAGGAAAAAAGCAAACATATCAAGTGACCTATCATTAATTCGTTTTAAATGCCAAAGGGAAGGAAATAACACAATAAAACAACTATTTAAAAACTCATATTAAGGCGCCTCCAGCAGTGACTGTATCCTGTCTATACACGATTCATGAACAGTCTAATTGATTTATTTATCAATTTAAAGAAAATGCGATTCCTCCGGGGGAATCCCATTTTCTTTGCTATTTTTCATATATTACATATTACATATTTCTTTTCACTTTCTCTATATGTTTGAATTAATTCTTTACTTCTATTTTGATTTCTTTTTTGAAGGAAAAAATACGATGGCGTGTTTAAAGGACCTACAGAATACAACGTACTTTGACACTTATTCCATAGTTGATTACTTGAAACATATGCTGCCGAAGAAAAATCGATGAAAATAAACACAGTAGTGATTTAAGACGAGTTTTCTGATGCAAAATCTCACTTAGCAGCCCGTTTACGCCCCACCCACATTTAGCGTCCGGAATCAGCACCGTGATTGACATGTGATTGACAATTCATTGGATTACGTCATGACGCGTCATCTACAGAATTTAGTTCATTAGTCCGGTCTTTAGATGACGTCACATTTTGGCGATTTAAAAGGGGCGTTCCCAGGATTACCTCACCATTGATTGATTTCATGAGAAATGACTGCCAAATTCTTTTTCTTCGGGAAAATTACATAGAGAGAGCCAAATTGTGAAAATTAGGCCATCTAGACGCTGTAGTTCCTTTAAGGGTAATAGTCAAATGTGCACTCTTAAGGGTGCAAAAGATGTTACAATAGCAGCACCTTAAAGGTCCCAAGGTGCACCTGTAAAGTGTCAGATATTGCCCAAATGACATTTGAGACTTCAATCCTGTACCAAAATCATTGTAAGATATGTTGGAATGATGTGTGAAAGTTTCATTAAAAAAGAACACTGCTTTCCTGGTTAAAAAAGCGAAAATATGCGTCAGCTTTTACAACGAATTACTGTATGACGTCTATGAGGTTTATGACCGTTCATTAACGCTCTTGAGATGAATGATATATATCGTCATACTAAAGGGGCATTTGAAAAAAATCTTACCCTATTTTATTCTTCTCTTACCATAAGCTAAACAACACGGTAGAAGAGAAACGAGAAAGCTCCAAGTAATTTTCGTGGAGTTAGACACTTTACAGGCATCCTGCAAATTTGCAACTATAAAGGTGGCCCCCCAAAAAAGGAACAGGGCACTTCCCAAAATATAGTAACAAAAAATGTATTATGTCCATCGGAAAGGGTGACTTTTCAAATGAACAACGATACCAAGAACAGTCAATTTGGTCGTGTAGTTTTTGTTTTAGGGCGCTGTGAGTGACACCGTGTCAGGTTCTCTTTTTTGTCAATTTCTACCAAGCCAGTGGTTGATGAATTGCACGTATCGCCTTTCATAGCGTTGAGCAACGCGCGCCATTGTTAGTGTGCACTCAGCCGTGTGCCGAGAGAATGGGCATGGTCGCTCAATGGTATTACGGGCAGGGAGTACGATTTAACTGGCCCTGACTAGGTAAAAATTGGCAAAAATAGGCACCGACATGGTCTCACTCACAGCGTCCTAAAGCAAAAACTACACGACCAAAATTACTGTTCTTGGTATCGTTTTTTATTGGAAAAGACACCCTATCCGACGGACATAAACATTTTGGTACTATATGTTGGGAAGTGCCCCATTCCGTTTTTGGGGTGCCACCCTGTATAACAGTGGTGTCTGCACCCTATGGGGTGCACAAATTCACCCTTAGGGTTCCAATTCCCCAATTTGGGGTGCAGAATTGCACCCTTAGGCGTGTTGTTAATGTAAAATGATTGTAGTGGTGTTTTGCAGCATTATTGCATCCTAATTTCTTAGTGTGAAGGAAGCCACTGCTCCCTTTTACTGATGGTAGAGGATCCCCTTTAATCGTTCATAACCTCTGGAATAAGGAGCTCGTAATCATCCTGAAACGGTATGAATTTGATCCTTAAAGGGAAAGGACAGTAGTGGGAAATAGCTTTATTGGTCAAACTAGTTGATTAGTATTATTGAAATCAGGGGTGTCGATCCGTTTTTGAGATGGGGGGCGAAATTTGAAAAATTTTCCAGAGTGACCGCTCATTGAAAGTGTCTTGATGGCTCGAAGACCTGACTTTGGGGGCACCCACAATTGGGGACAATAAAGGGGGTTCAGGGGGCGGAGCCCCGGAAGCTTTTATATTTCAGACATTTGCTCCTAGCATGGGTGTTAAAATTGTATAAAATAGTGAACCTACTCATACTATAGAGCCATCGATATAGTCTAGGGCATTGGGCTCCATGAAACTAAGCAAGGGCGTCAACAATTTCTCAAATTGTCGGGGAGACATTGCGAGGAAGCAAAGCGACCGAGTGGGGGAGGGTGTGGGAGGGGGTGCCCCCCTCCCACAGTAGGGAGCTTTTGTATTTTGGGGCGTGAAATTGTGCGATTTGGTGCACACCTGAGACAGAAATTTCACGTAATATGAAGTATGGAAGTATGGAAGTATGGAAACAAACATACATAATCACAAAGGGAGGGGACAATCTGCTCCTTTTTCAAATGTGGGGGGACATGATATTCCAATTTGATTTGCGTTCAGCGCATATGTACCGAGATTATTTTATTTTCTGTGACGGTGTGCTATCTATAGATGAGGGTTTAATAAACTTCGTTTGAGGTGTGCGTTTGAGAAATTAGTCAAATTACGCTGCCCAACACATTTCAAAAGGTGAGTTCCCACAACCCAAATGAAACTTGCAATATGAGAAACTGTATGCGCGCGAAGCGCGCGGCAAAACATAGATTTACAGTCCTTTTCAAACTAAAAAACGGCTATTTTGAAGATTAATTATTGATAAATGTGTCTTTCCCCATTATATCACTCGATTTTTTTTCTCCTCATTTTCGGAATTATTGGGGGGGGGGGGCGAAATGATATGTTCGCCCCCCCCCCCTCATTTTTATTGGGGGGGGGGGGGCGACCGCCCCCTGCCCCCCCCCCCCCCCAGGATCGACACCCTGATTGAAATAACATAAAAAGGAGCGTGTGTGGAAAAATCTGAACCGTACTATCGTCAAATGCAGAAAAATCAGTAAAAACGTTTATGAAAGCCGCTGACATTGATTCACAGTCAGCTTGGCCCGTCTACGCTGGCCGCATTCGTACGCTCGTTCGAGCGATTTGCTTGGGCGAATTACCATGTGCGCATTTGCCATAGGATTTACACGCATCGCACGTGTACATATCAAACATACGACCATCGGCAAGATATCTAGCCGGGCCGGATCAGTATGATAATTTACCAAATATATCAATTAGTAGGCGATTTCCAGGCAAATTTGTATCATCCCGTATTAGTAAAAACATATTCTTTCACATGATTGGTAATAAGAACATGATTGGTAATAAGAGCTTCCATTTCATTTGTTGGTAGGGGGGGGGGGGGCGTTTCCAAAACTGGCCTTCATCTTTAAACGCGAATGCCCTGAGTAAGCAAGAGCTCAAGCTGGTCTGGAGGTGCTTGAAAAAACGCAAGCAATTGCTTATCAAGAAAAGTAAAAGGTTCGTTTTCTGCATACGGTTTTAAGCAATTGCTTGTTTGGTAAGTATTTGCTTATGAGCAGTAAGCAATTGCTTGTGCTTGTAAGCAAATGCTTTTGCTTGCAAGCAATTGCTTGTTTTCATGCATACCGGTTCAAGCAAAAGGCTAGCACAAGCAATTCCTTCTTTTTATGCATACGGCCCATTATGTGTTTATATCTATCTTATCTCTTTTGGTATCAAATATACGATTGTTTGTGATTTACTTTCACCTTATAACTTCCCCGATTCGTTTTTTTTTTTTGTCACGTTGCAACGAGGTAGAAAATCGGGATAGCAGCTGTAAAGCCCGGCGCAGACAGAGCCGACTCGACCCGATCCGACTGGTTTTCAGTCAGGCTAGAGTCAGTTTCGCTCAGTCGGAGCCGATCCAACATGTTGAATCGGCCTCGAATAACCTCCGACTGGCACTTGACTGGAAAACCCAGAGTCCTGAGGCAGTGCATACTGAGTTAATCAGGCTGAAAACCAGTCGGATCGGGTCGAGTCGGCTCTGTCTGCGCCGGGCATAATGAAACTAACCGTATATTCATGTGGACGAATTTGTGTCGTTTTTGTTTAATTATTCATCATTATTCTTTCTAAAAGGAATAAAGGTATGTATACGTCGAAACAAATACACATTTTCGAACACACCACGCATCATTCGCAAGTTATAATGTGTATAAATAAACCAATTGGGTTGAATTACAAGAAAACTTTTGTTTATTTTTTTCAAAGAAATATTTTTTTACAAATTCCAAGTGAAAGACTACAATAAAAGCAAGCAGAAACTTATCGAATATGTTTTAATATATTATGTTAAAATCATCATAAATCAATTTATCTCGAGAATTAACAAAAAGAAGAACAATAACAATCAAGAAGAAGACAATTGTCTGACATACCAACAACAGTGTATGATACGAGGCACGTAGCTCTATTCCCAGCACCATCCGTCGCTGTATAGGTCGTAGAGTGACCACCCGCGGCAAATGTTGACCCCGATCCTGACCCAGCAGTGATTCTGTTCATACACAATAAATAACATAAAATTATATAGTAGTATATTGGAAAAAAAATTAGTTCCTCTAAAAAAAAACTTAAAAACTTAAAATAATCTTAATTATGTAAATAGTGGTTCCCTTCATGCACTGTTCATGAAAGAAAAATACAAAAGGGATAGTAAAGATTTAGTCTAGAGACAACTTTAACTATGTTTTGTTTGTCTGTGAATAAGAGAAAATGTGTGTAGCAATATGAAATTACAACATTTAAAAAAGAGCTATCTTTTGCCAATTTGTCGTCAATTTGAGCTTTATCATTATAACAATAATATTAACATTTATATAGCGCAGCTACTATAAATATATACTCTACTGCGCTTTAAAAAGTATTTAAATTATTATTACCCATGGTCATCAGGTACATTTCAAACCAACACAATGATATTGCGTACTTTCTCAACTCCCCGGGGAGCATACTAGCCGAGCTGCCACTGATGATGGCGCTACAGGCTAATTAACACCCGACCATGGTACCCATTTATACACCTGGGTAGAGAGCAATTGTGGATTAATTGTCTTGCTGAAGGACAAACGCAGTGGGCCTACACAGGGTTCGAACTCGGGATCTCACGATCGGAAAGCGCGCGCTCTACCAATCTTGCCACACCACGTCCAAATGAAACTGTACATTATCAATACTATGCATGGTCAGGGCATCTAACTTCGCGCGGCATACAACTTGGCGCAGTTAGTTTCGCCGCAGCTAACTTGCCAGCATACAAATGCGCGAAGTTTCATCCCTCTTTGTGTTGTGTGCGCATGAAAATGCCTCAGAATGACAGTGAAAACAGCTACAATTGCCTTTTAAATGCGCGTACAAATGAATGGGAATACTGGTGCGCGAAGTTCCATCCCCTTTTTTTTTGTCAATAAAAATGGAAGGGTTTCAAAAACAGGCCGAAATGAATAATCAAAATTGAGTAATCATAAAACCAAAACATGTTTATTATACTACAGAATATTCTGAATAAACTGGTATTAGAATCATTATATAAATCAGTATATTTCTTGCAGAAATAATGTGCTAAAAGTTAACTGCGCGAAGTTCGATGCCCCCATCATACAGTTTGTCACTGTTCCTCACTGCCTTATTTCATTGTCTCGTAATTTTATTCAAATCTCATTTCTATTGTTATTATAATATATATTTTGTTTTCATTTTCACAAAATACATGTACAAATCTTAATAATGTAACTTACAAAATATAATAACTTACAGGGGTAAACATAACATAACATGACAAACTAATAGTTATAACTCCACCATGCTCGAAAGGTATAGAAAAATACAAACGACTAAGTAAAAAGATTTTTTTTTCAATTATATTTATCATTCAAAAAGAGCCATTAACCAAAAGAGCCATTAAGGCCGGGGGGGGGGGGGGGCATAATGGCCCCCTCTCCTCGATTTTTGTTATTGCTCCCAAACGCGATAAGATGACGCGCCGTTGCTTGGTGACTTTTTTCTTTTGGGTCTTGCGCATATTTTTAAAAATTTCGAAAATCGGACCAACCGTTACGAAGTCACGTGACCTTTTGTCTATGCATGTCAGCCCGAAAATCGCTCAATTCGTGATTTGTGTACAAAACATAGGGAAATATCAGTTTTCGTACAAGGAGGTATATCATTGGTTATTTGGTCTTGTTTACATTTTATATGTTTGTTTTGGGGTTCAAAATAGTTGAATTATAGTTAGAAATAAAATAAACAACAAAAACAATAAAATACATAAGTAAAAAAACAAAGAAATACATAAGAAATTATCAAAACAATAGAAAACATAAGGAAGAACCTGGCTCTTCCAATTTTTTTTTGTCGTATTATTATTCCAAATGCTCTAAAGAAGATATCTAGTGAAAACCAGAGTTTAATTATGAAGAATATATGATTTATGGGTAAAAATATGAATTGTATGACCTTATTTGCATAAATTACCATAAATATGCAAATGAATGAATTTTTCAATAAATTAAAATTACCATTGTATTCTATACACTTCACTTATCATGCGTGCAAATTTTCACGGCGATCGGCCGCTCCGCGGCCGAGATCTTAAGGGGGGGGGGGCTATAATGCCCCCCCCCCCCCAGGCGTAGGAAGACCTCAAATAGCCCGCCCTTTTTAGGGTTAAAACACAAGAGGGCGCTCTCTAAAAAAAGCATTGGTTTCAACCATTTTCATACAAAAGTATGCATGTTATGTTTTGTTAAAATAATGAGAGATCATCAACAACTATTTAAAACCCTTTTTTTTTTTAAATCAACGAAAAAATCTGGGGCCCAGATTTATTCCGATCGGATATATTTATTGATATTTCAGCCGTTTCTGAACCGATTTTGATCAGATAAAGTTTATTCTGTCATTAAAATTGTATGTTCTTTCGAATTTGACAGTCAGTTTTTCATTATCTCACAAAAAATATCGGGGGCACTTCGGGAAATTCCAATACTCAACACTACCTTTAAATACCCTGATATATGAGAAACCAGATACCAGATACAACAAGGTAATTTTCAAGCCCCAAGATCAAACGAGGCTCCACTGTACAACAGCAGGTCCGTAGCCAGGATTTCCATTGGGGGAGGGGGGAGATGTCGCCTAAAAAAAAAGTGGTCAACAAGAACAGGCCAATAAAAAGTTGACCCGAGACCGATAAAAATAAACGCACCCAACGCACCACCCCCCCCCCCCCCCCCCCCCCTCCCCCTGGCTACAGGCCTGCAACACACACCATGTATACTTGATGTCCAACACCACTGCCACAGCAACCATATTTACAAGTCCTCGTTACCAACTACCACACAACCACTATCCATACCCCCACCACAACAACTGTTCATGCCACAATTTCTATCATAAGCACATTTTCACACCCCAATACAAATTTCCAGAACTACAGCCTTTGTTAGTTTGTATTTTATTAACAAACAATTATTAAGCAAAATTACAACACATATCACACATTAGCATAGCAGATTCGTTTTTTTTTCTTCCCTTTTTTAAAGGAAAATTA